>JAJOOG010034523.1:0-29990 GCA_029582565.1 Solanum infundibuliforme
GCTCTAAAATTTGGGTTAGACCCATTCCCCACTCAATTTGACCCCCTAAACAAGAATATGAAGTTGGATTTTCGAAAAATGAAACGGATTTTTTTTTTATATATAGCTAAACAAGTTTCCGGTAACTTCCGAAGCACATTTTTAAGAACTTTTTGGGTCATTTCAGTAAGCATGGAATCATTCTTGATGTGAGGGGATTTAAATACTTTTGTTGAGCTTGAATTTGCATTTGAAACAAGAATTGTGAGCTTGAGTTCTATTTGATTATGGCTAGTAACAGATTGAAACTTGTAGTGAACAATTGAACATTACATGTGTAGATTAAACCTCTTATGTGCATTCATGTTCAGTCTTGAGTAGAATTATCTGTACACATGTCTGTTGAACTGATTGATCTTGTGTTTTACTTGAAGAAAAGCAAAAGTTTAAGTTGGGGTGTTGATAAGTCGGGGATTTTGACTCATTTGTGGCTTAATATCTAGAGTTTTAGTGTCCTCAATGCCTATTTTATGCTCAAAACTGATATTTAAATGCTAATTTGCAGCAAAGATTGCAAAAGAGCAAGGCAAGAACATTACCGGGCAAAAAGTAGCAAAAAAACTGAAAAAGTTAAAGAAAACCAAGGATGATGTTCGCCAAAGCTACTCGGCGAGTCACCGAGTGGCTCTTCAGTTCGCCAAAAGTTCCAGCTGGCCAGCCTTGGACAAAGATAACTAGGCGATTGCAAGGGCGAATCGGCAAATAGACGACTGTATCGGCGAAGGAAGTTCTAACTTTTTTGGAGAGTTCCTACATAGGGCTTTTGAGCCTAACACTGTTCTTTAAGTTTTTGAGTAGAGATTTAGGGTTTTTTTAAGGGTTTTTTTATTTATTTTTAATTCTATTCAAACGTTTTGAAGACTTGTAGATTGTTACCCAAGCTAATGGAAGACGCAGTTGGTAACTATTTCTTGCTCTTTAATATTGGTGGCTAAAACCCCTATTCTCGAGGGGTGTGATTATGTGATTGAATGCTTCAATTAGCTTATGGGTGTTAGTATTTACTAATTTTGATATTGATTTGAAGTGGGTTCAGTAGTTGAGTTTTAATTGATGAATGGTAGTTGCAAATGCAATTCTAGCCTAATATTCTAGGCTTGCTTAAGAAAGAGGTTTTAGAGTTAAAACTATTAATTACTGATTATAGTGATTGGGTTATTGTAGACTTAGCTTGAGAAAGTGGGTCTAAATTCAATATTACCAATCTAGCTTGAAAGAGTAGATTAATTGAGGTATTGGGCTGTTTATCTTTGTTATTTTTGTCGAGGTTTGAGAGAACTAGCTTGATTCGTGATAGTTGATTCATAATTGGCTATTACACCTAAAGCCTTGCCTACCCACTAAGATTCAGCAATTTTTTTGTAAATAATAATTACCCTTCTAGCGAAATTGGAGTTCAATCGATCACATTCCCAAGGATCCCTCTCTACTTGATTACTCCGTGTATTCGTAGTTGTTAATTGTTCACTGTAATACCCCCAATTGACATTAATTGTCAAACCCTTGTCATTTACTTTAATTGCTTCAAAAATGTCTACTTCTATAACCGATAAGAACACTCATTTCACTTCGTAAATGAATTCACTAACATATCACTGCCTGTGGAATGGACCCCAACTCCTCGTTAGGTTTATACTTGATTGCGACCGCCTACACTTAGAATCAGATGAAGTGTAGTTGAGCGTTATCAATATCACCAATATACTTGTTTACTGATTGCACCCTTTAGTTTTATAGGGGGCGGTTGGGTTATGTTTCATGTTTCCTTTTTGTACCTATCAGGCTTATGATGTTTGGTTAGGTTATTGCTTGATTATATTCTTTTCTCTTCTGTTAGTAATCTGATAGTCGGTAGATTGTGAGTTATTTTTGTGGATGTTAGTCCTTCAGACCTTGGGTAGTTTACTCATGTATTCTGGTTTGCTTATGAGTATGTTGTTGGCTCACGTTCCAAGTGCGCTCTTGACTCAGTTCCTTATTGCTCGTTTATCATGTTATCTCATGTTTGTTACTTATGCTATGATTTCCTTATTACTTATTGTTTATAATTGCTTTATCTTTGGAGCTTAATCGGCTGATGGACAACGCTCAAACTACTCTCCAAAACAAATCCAAAGAGTAAGCAATCGTCGTTAATAAAAATTCACAACTAAGAACAGGGTCGAATCCCACAGAGAGTGACATACTGCAAGGAATTCTATCAAGAAATATAAAATGTAAATCAATTGATTTGAAATAGTTAAGAACAATGGGTGGATGATTCCACCAAATTTACGAAAGGGAGTTTTTGTATCAAGAGTTACAATTAAACTAAAATATTAGAAATTCAAGTAATTAACAAGTAATCTAGGGGTGCGGGGATTGGAAATCGATGTTTCCTAGGGGTAATTGTATTTCTCAATAGTACTAAACATTCATGGATAGGTTATGTCATCTTCAATGACACTAATCTTCTTACGATTTCATCGCATCATTTCATAAAATATCCTTTTGATCTTATCTATGTGATTAACTAAACAACTCATTACCTTAAACTATTCTCTCTTTCAAGCAAAATTATGAAAAATAGATCCAGCCTATAATCTCTTTTTCAAGCAAACTAGATACATCAAACCTAAATTGCATGTATCAAACTAATTACCCAATCTAATCAATCTATTATCAGTATCAAACAGAGATCAGAAGTAGGATTATGTTTGTAACCTTACCTATAAGTAACCCTACGCTAATTAGCCAAAATCAATGAATGAACTGCAACAAAACAAAGCAAAATACAATACCAACTATATTAAATTAACACCCAACCTCATAATTGCATGCATAGACTTTGGGGGTTTCGCCACCGATTAGAAAGTGTAAATAAATTATACCTATCATGAAGGAAGCCATAGGTGATATGAAATTAAGCAATTATAAGAAACACCCACTTTGATTTCAACGTCAAATTGTAAATTTAAAGAGCAAAGTTGAAAACACCAAATCTAAAATTGTTCCTCACAAGGTAAAATATTTCTCACTCTAGAAGAGAAAACTCTCAGCTGAAGACTTACAAAAAATTCCTTTTGAAAGAGCTCTCATTTTTCTCTCTCCTTTGGGATATTTATAGTTTCCCAAAATTAGGCCCAAAATTCATTGTGTGAACCACTTCGGCAATGTTAGTCAGGCACGCCAAGCTATTTTGGAGGATCGTCGTTTGCGTCTTAGCTCGCCTTTATCTTTCTTTAGGCTTTAGGTGTTTGAACCTTAGTTGGCGAGCTCGTTTGACTCTACCTTTCAAATTCGGCGAATAACCGAGTACTACCATTGTTCTTCCTTTAAGAATTCACCTTTCCTCAAAGTTCTGTCACCTGTGGTGACAGTCAGCATGTTCACCCTTTGCGTTCGATGAATCTCCTTTCTTCTATAAGCTTACTAAACTGCCTCAATTAATTCAAGTATTGAGCAATGTCACTTTGGGGAAGGTCGTTCCATTTGGGTGATCTGCCCTTCTTGTTTGGGGATCAACAATGTGGAGTTTACAGTTCTTTCCATGTTTTGGCCTTTTTTCCAAATACCCACCCTTGCCTTGTCTATTAACCTTCTTAGCTACAAATCATCAAAATATCATCAGAATAGGACATAATTAGGCATTGAGGACACTAATTGTTGAACTAAATAGGCCTCAAATAAGTTCTACGGAACCAATCTTCTCATTTACGATCGTAAATCTACCACTAATAAATACCCCCAACTTAAACTTTTGCTTGTCCTCAAGTAAATCAAGAATACAATTAATTCAATAATTGTGTCTACACCAGTTCTCAATCATAGCTAACATGCAAGTGTCATTACAAGACTGCTCTTAAAAAATGCAACACTCAGTCATTGATCAAAAAGCTTCAAATGATAACTAGCCGGTATCAAACCAAGCTCAAGCTCACTATAGCTTCTTCCCCAATGCAAACTATTTATTAACAAATGCATTCAAGTACCCTCACATTACGAACGTTTCCATGTTGGCATAAAGCAAATCAATAATGAAGTTAGGATCAATACAACTCTCACTCTCCAAAAGAGAAATACATGCAAGCTTCATCCCATATGTTTGCCTATATCTTCCAATCATCATACAACCTAGTTCATGCAAGATCTAAAGGGTCTTTAAGGATTGTAATGGGACTAAGGGTTAAGGAATGGTCAATTTGGCTTTGTGAATTCACCTTTTCAAAGCATTGTTGTGATCATGTTCACCTATTCTCAAGTTCTTTCCAATCTTTTTTCACTTAAGAACTAAAAAGTTTGACTTGTCAATCATTTTATTGGAGACTCCTTTTATTTCACCAAACTTTTTTTTTTCATTACAATTTTCAAATGATTGTTCATAAAAATCTCAATTTTTATATATAAGGAGGGGTTCCTTCTTTTTGTAACATATTTCAAAGTTGAGTCTCACTTTATCTTTATTTGCCTTCAACTTGGCTTTCTTTCCTCCTACCTTTCCACACCCCAACTTAGTCTTTTGGCTTAAGTTGGCTATTCAAACAAAACAATGCTTTGTAAAAGATTTATGGGTGAGAAGTTAGGGGAAATTTGGCTTAAGAGGTTACGACATGGTTCTTAACATAGGTTTAGGTTCAAATGGTTCCAAAATGGTCTCACAAAATCAGAAGGTAGTCACGAGATCATTTCTTACTTTCACAAAAGCTAAACAATCAGACTAACAAGGCAAATTCTAGGATTCAACAAGCATGCTCTCAAGTAAAACATTAACACGTAACTCCAAACGCAATTACTTAGCATTGCCCGATAAGATAAAAAGCTTACGTGTGATATTCATTGCAAGGCTCACATCAAAGAGGAGCTAGTCAACACAAGATTCAAAAAGATCACTCAAAAGTGTAGCCACATCAATTCTTTCTTGCAAAATCAATACTAACATAGTGATCATTATGAATATTATCCAATACATCGATATAATCGATCATCGAATCATTATCAATGAAAACTCAAGTATTTCAAAGATTTCCAAAACTCATGGTGCAAATGAAAATGGAGAGACAAAAATTACCCAAACCCTAAAACTACTATAATAAAAAAAAAACTACAATTATCTATAGGTAAACCTGAAAGTAACAAAATACAATCAAAAGGGAAATATAGGCACAAGTTCCCTCACCCCACCAAAATAAAAATACCGGTGTCCTCAATGCGGAATAAAATAACAAGAGTAGGAGATGATAGATAAAAGTCCCCCGACAGGTTATGCATTTGGAGTGCTTGCATCCGGAGTCTCAAAAGGAGGGGGATCATCTTGGGTATAAGTACCCATTAAGGTAATTACAAGAGGAAGCAAAGTAGGCTCAACTAGGGCATCAGTGCCCGACATATCAATGGGAGGAATGGTGGTGTCTGGAAAGACTCCACCAATTCCAACTACGAAGGTCTCCTAAAGGGATCTCTCCAATGTAGCATGGACCATCATCTCTTCAAGATTTTCCAGCTTCGTTAGTGTCAAAGAAATTCATTACTCCTCCTCCTCTCTTCTAATTCTCCTCATCACCTATCTCCTAGGCCAAATAATCAGTGGCCCTATCTTTATCTCTCTCAACAGCCATAGTATCACCAATAGTAGTACCACCCATACTCAGCTACTCAGCCACAACACTCGGTACACTAGAAGGCACAGAGTCAAGCCTTTTAGGCAAAGTAACCTCACCCTATAGCAACGAGATGTTTGTAGACCTTAGCTGGCCCACATCAACCCTAAGGGTGGCAATATCAACCATCTTAGTAGACATAATATCTTAACTACCATCAGCCTTTTCTTGGGCCTCTAACCTAGTCATAATATTTTCCAACCTCTGTCATGTGACGCTATAGTGGCCTCACACTAAATCAACCTATCTCTCAAGGGAGCCGAAGCAGCCTCAATCGCCTGATCAATCAACTGTGACAATCCTTCTTCACCCTAGCTACCCTAACATCTGCAAACAAGGCAAGATTTCCCATTTGGTAGATCATGGCTTGGGTCAAGGGGATGAAGAGACAGGATTGGGTGCAAGTTCAGCAACAACAGAAGTATAGAGGTAGATGGCATAGATGAAGGTTAGGGTGAACCTAACTACTTCACAAAAGGAGCGTATGGAGTAGCCTCAATCTCAAAAGTTGCAGGATCAACCACAATCGTAGTATTTAGTGGTGGTAGCTTCCTCTAAGCCACATCATCCTATAAGTAGTCAACCTCGATCCTCCGAATGTCATTGCAGGAGGCTGGGGCGATCCTCACATCATTATTTCCCTAAATAGGAACTCATGTATCTTCACATAATCGTGTGATAAAAACTGGAAAAGGGATAGAAGTGTGCTCTTATCTGGCCCTCATCAACATCTGATCCACAATAATCGACCTCATACTAATGTTCTATGTGTCAATAATTGTACCGACCAACACAAACTTGGGGTGATAGAGAATAGATTCATTCTCGATTGTATGATGTTACTACGTATGAATCCAAACGATTACCGGGCCACAACATTCATATCTTTCTTCTTCATTTTGACTCTTTCATCCAACTAAGGATGAGAGGTATCGAAAATAACTGGTGCCAACCAACCTTTGAGAGTATCGAGATCATAATGCATCCATATTGTAAACAAGTCAATCTAACTCCCCTTTATACCCAAAGTAGTATTAATAGCACCTACGTGGAATTATACCATTTTGGAACAAACCTCAACCTCATCTAGGGGCTTCCAAACTACCCCTTTACTATTTTTTTGCAAGCCCTTCGCATAGGACGCATAGAATTCTCGGACCCATGCTAGAACATACAAGGGTTGAGGTCTTGTGAACTTCTCCAACCCATGAAATTGAATAGTGTCCCAAATGGCGGGGTATTCGTTTATGACTCCATCCGTGGAGAATTGTCTCTCCTCATGAATTATGCATTTTCTAGCAACCTTGGGCCTGTTGAGGGCCCTTGGAGTGATAATTGGGATAACACGAGATGTAGGTGTTTTAGTTTTAGGAGTTTGAATAAACTTAGACCTTATGTTTGTTCTTTACCTAGCAATAACCTTCTTAGGTTTCTCACTCACATGTATAGAGGAGTGTGGAGTAGTTTGTAATTGGCATGGAGGTGTCGGAGGTAACCACTTATTTCCTATTAGTTTTGGATATTTCCAGCAAGGCACAACCATTCAAACACAGATTTGGTGAAGGTTAGTTCAAATTGAACCCAAAAGAAACACATTTCAAAATTTTGTCCTAAGGCTCGCCTACTGGGAAGGCGATCCACCTAACAGGTTAGGCTAGCTCACTGAAGTTGACAGTGCACAACTTTTAAGAACTCGGGCAAGATGGATGGAGTCATCTCCAACTCAGTGATTTATCGAATCGATTTTGGTGGGATAAGATAAGTCCGTTGAAAGTGACAGTGCACAATACAAAGGAGGACACTTCAACTCCAACTCAAATATACTCAATGCGTCACAAGGAAGTAGGAACTACATCTAACAACCCATTATGCATGAAATCTCAACATTTATCATGTTCTTAGGAGGAATTACCTTCTCCAAGCTAAAAGCATGCTCAACACAATTTCATGGAGCCTTTATGCAATTTACTCTCATAAAGCATACTCAACAATTCATCTAATGAAGCATATAGGCAACTCTTACTCAATGCACAACAACATGAGGAAAACTCAATCATGTTAACTTATTTTCTTGCTAAACATAAATTTCTGATGAACATGCACAACATAGGGAAATAATGAAAAACTCATATACCACACATGACTACCAAAACAAGGAAAACTCAAGAGAAACTACTTACCTCAAGCAAGAATAGGAGTAAAAGGAAAAAGATGAGGATATAGGAACTTCATATCGGCCTCGGCCTCCCATGTAGCACCCTCAACTAGTTTATTCCTCCATATGACCTTCACAAAAGCTATTTCCTTGTTTGTCAATCTCTTAACTTCCCGGTCTAGAATCTTTACCGGAACTTCCTTATATGAGAGACTTCATCAACCCCCAACCCTTCTTGGTGGAGTCCGCCAATTTAACACATAATCGGGCCAACCCATAATCATATCGAACCAACTCTTTCTTGTCATCTGCAATATGGGCCACACTACCCATAGATAACCTACTAAGAGCATTCGCTAACACATTTGCCTTACCAGGGTAATAAAGAACACTCATGTCATAATCTTTCAATAATTTAAGCCACCTTCTTTGGCAAAGATTCAAATCCTTTAACTAAACATGTTTTGTAAAGTCTGGTTATCGGTAAACACATCAATATGAACCCCATATAGATAATGCCTCCAAATCTTTAAGGAAAAAACAGCCGTCGCTAATTCAAGGTCATGGGTAGGATAATACTTCTCATTGACTTTAAGTTGCCCTGAAGCATAGTCAATCACCTTACCATTTTGCATAAGTACACCTCCCAACCCAACTCTAGAGGCATCACAATACACCACAAAACCATTCGTTCCTTTCGATAAAGTCAACACCGGAGCGAAAGTAAGTCTATTCTTAAACTCTTGGAAACTTTTATCACAAGCTTCTGAACAAATGAACTTAGCGTTCTTTTGAGTCAAAGCCGTCATCGAAGAGGCAATATAAAAAACACCTCAACAAACCTTATATAATATAGCCAGCCAAATCGAAAAAGCTTCTAATGTCTGAATGAGTTAGAGGTCTTGGCCAACTCTTGATTGCATCCATCTTCTTAGGATCCACCTCAATACCCTTACTTGACATAATATGCTCAAGGAATGCTAGGGACCTTAACAAAAATTCACACTTGCTAAACTTTGCAAAAAGTTAATGGTCCTTAAGAACTTCCAATACAATTCTCAAATGGTCAACATGCTCATTCTCACTCGTTGAATAGATGAAAATGTCATCAATGAACACAATCACAAACATGTCAAGGTATTGTCTAAACACTCTATTCATCAAGTTTATAAATGCCACCGAAGCATTAGTCAACCCAAATGACATTACAAAAAACTCATAATGACCATACCGGGTTCTAAAAATTATCTTTGTAATATCTTCACCTCTCAACCTTAATTGGCGATAACCCGACCTAAGATCAATTTTTGAGAAGTAACTTGCCGCTTGTAGTTGGTCAAACAAATCATCTATCCATGGAAGATAATACTTGTTCTTAATAGTCACTTTGTTTAACTGATGATAATCGATGCACATACAAAGAGACCTATCTTTCTTTCTAACAAAAAACATGGGAGCACCCCATGGTGAGATACAATGTCGGATGAATGCTTTATCCAGAAGGTCTTTCAACTGTTCTTTCAACTTCTTTAACTCAACCGGGGACATTATATAAGGATAAATTGATATAGGTTGCGTATCTAGGAGAAGGTCAATGCCGAAGTCTATCTCCCGCTCGAGAGGAATACCGAGTAGATCATCTAGGAATACTTCTGGAACCTCATTTACAATGTGGACCCACTCACAAGTAAGGGTTTCGGAATCTACATCCCTTACCCTTCGAGATCATCTTTCTATCTTTAAGACATGAGATGATCTGATCGTTAGGCATAGAATTTCCCCTCTTCCACTATAGGATAGGCTCGTTCGGGAACTAAAACTTAACTACACGAGTTCTACAATCAATCGACGCATAACAAGAGTGAAACCAATCCATACTAAGTATAACATTGAAATCTATCATGTCAAGCTCTACAAAATCAACAAGAGCAACTCTATGGGATAGGGAAACGGGGCATCTCCTATAAACCCTCTTAGCCACCGCAGAATCACAAACAGGAGTAGAGAAAGAAAAATGTTCTAGGGCTTTTATTTTTGTTCCCCTTTGTAAAGCAATCGAAAAGAGACCATAACCACGTGACCTTACTCGTGGCAACCTTTCGGCCGCCCAACGACCTATAACGCTAGCCACTACTCCCGCTGGGGCTACGGCGGAAAGGGAAGGCCTGCCAGGCCGTATGCCCATGGGTGCAGGATTCTTCTTTCGTATCTGTCCATCTTTCTGATGGTGAAGGAAGAAATTATGAATAGAATTGTGATAATGGAAATGAAGCATGCGGCAAGGCCTCCCAATCGGGAATCTTCGTTCCTCTTTTATGATGATGAATGAAACTGCTGTCCCACGGGGGAGCTCGGGCCCTCGAGAATCCGCGTACCGCCATGGAAGAGCATTCACCCAAGTTGTGGTGCCAGAACCTTCGAACTAGGCGTGCCTTCTCCTATTCAATCAGGGGGCTAATCTGTTCGGCCAAGCGATCTTTTTGTTCTTTAATCTTGGCCAATTCAAGTTGATCCAAGGCTCTTTAAATCTCGGACCGATCCCCTGGCTCTTCTTCAGCCGCGGGAAGGCTTGGTTCTGTCGAAGAGCTAACACCCCCTCTAACGCCCTCACCTGATCCTAAGCCAGAGGCGCTGCTGCAGGCGCCAGCACCAACATAAATTGCCCACCCCGCTCCTAATCAAAAAGAGCGTTCCTCCATTAGTTTAGTTGCAATGGCCGCAGACGCAGGAAACAGTTCCTCTATGGAAAATTGGAAACGCCAATTCCACGCATCTAACCAAAAAGTCCTTTCTTCTTCCAACTTTTCGATCTTCCCATTCATTCCCTGTGTGCCCTTCTTCCCCCAATTCTTCCCATTCTACCAACGAATTCTCTATAATAATTTGTAAATCTAGATCGGCTAATTGTTCTGGGATAGCACCTGCGCCAGTAGAGATTTCTCGATTGCGAAATATATCGAAACCCTGGGTAGTAAAAAAAAGTGGGATGTTGTATTTCCAAGCCCCTTTCCATATCGGGGAGAGTCTGAAATAGTGTTTTGGAATTCATCGATATCAGAGTACAAATTTTTCAGGTACTCTAACGAATACAGCTTTTTCTGCGGCATATTGAGAGCCATATAGTCTCCCGCCAATCAAAAATCACATCGGAGAGCATATCAAATCTCATGGCCACATATAGCGTCACAAAATACAAAGTAGCATTGGGGTCTAACAAAGCATACACATCTATATGGAAAAATTTTAGCATACAAGTGACCATTCCGGAGAATTCTTTTGTTCACCTCGGTTTTGGAGAGCATTGAAGCAGTTTTGCTTAGGAGCATTGGAATTTGAACCACTAGGAGGAGCTTTATTGCCCTCTCTTTCATTAGGCGTAAGTATTGGGAAATATCTCATTTGGTGACCACTCTTACCACAACCATAGCAACCATCCATGCCGGCTAGACACTTACCATCATGCCTTCTTCCACACTTGGTACAATTAGGCCTAGAAAATGAAGATCCATTACCATTATCTCCTTGAGGCTTGGGGTTAGTTACCCTATCTCTACTGAACTTGACAGGAGAATTGGAGGAACCTTGGTTGAAAAACCTTAGTCTAAACCTTGCCCGACCTTGGCCATCGAACCTTGTATTGGAGAAGTTCCCATCACCGGTCCTAGCCCTCTTTACCTCCCTATTCTTTTCCTTGAGCTTTGACTCCTTAATTTGTTAGGTATGCACCATAATACGTGAGATACCCATATCACAAATAAGCATTGTCATTCGGCAATCTTTCTCTACCATGTTAGAGATATCCGTCACAAACATACTCAGCTTACCCCTAGAATCTGCCACCTTAGTTGGAGCGTACTTGGATAGTTGCGTGAACTTTAGAGCATACTTCCTCACACGCATACTCCATTGATGAAGGTTAATTAACTCTCCCCGCTCCTACCGGCCTTCCTTCATTCCTTCCTTCCATTGGTTATACCACACTTGAGCAACACCTTTCAGTTGATAAGCGGCCAACTCTGCCTTCTCCACCGGAGTCACCCCCATAATACCAAGTACCTTATACACCTCATCAATAAATTCTTACGGATCTTCCTCAAGTTTGGAGCCATAAAAACTCTTTAAGGTTCATCCTTGCAAAGTCCCTCACAATTGAAGCCACTGAATTCACATTAGGGTTCATGGGAGCAACCACATCTCTATTAGCTTGTGCCGCCAAGTCTTGAGCCAACATTTGGAAAGCCAACCGAAACTTCACATTTATTATACTTTCGACCAAAGGATAAACCAGAGCTTGAGAAGCTCGAGGAGCTTGAGGAGTAGCACTTTGATTCATATTGTCTTCCTCATTCCTTCTAGAGGAAGACATTCGAGTAGTTATATCCTATAAACTATCAGGTAAGAATTAGGAGAAAGACCTTATAGAGTTAAATGTTATCGCACTACTTAAAAGTAATGAAAGAAGTGAAATTTCCTAAACATCTTGTAGTTTATCATCCATAAATGTGGCGTGCTTCACACTCATAAACAAGACTCTACTAGATGTGGCTTATGAGACATCGTCCTACAATTATTCTAAACCTTGTGCTCTAATTACCAAGTTTGTCACGATCCAAGGGTACCCCCTAGATGTAATACGGCATGTAGAATCTTTAAGGAGTACCCACAAGGCTCTTAGTCCTCATTACATAAGTAAATAGAATAATGAGAGAAAACACATTTCAAGTCTAAAACGTTTTCATAAACGAAAGGGGAAATCTAGACGCTTTGGCTCAACATAGCCATATATAACAATTTTTTAATCAAATAAGACCTAGCCCATACAACATGTCCAAAAGGGAAAATACATGAAAGAACCTAAAACATAGAAGTCCATCCTCAAACCATGAGGACTCACCAAGCTCGGGAACACAATCAATCTAAGCTCTAGCTAGAACAATTTCCACCCTGAGAACCGGATCCTATACTTGGGAAAAATGTAGGCAAAAGTAGGCGTTAGTACAAAAATGCACAAAGTATGATAGTCATGCATAAAAACACTTAAAACATGCTAAGTTATCTACATTTAGTTAGATTATTTCCAAGAAAGTTTTCCAACCACAAGCACACCTACAATCCACGGTCCCAACCATAATCTTTGGTTAGCCACCGTGGATGGCACCTAGAACTTGTTGAAAACCTGTTATTTTCCTCGATTTGAATTCGGGGAGTTACAACGAAGAATATGGTTCAGACTTAGACTAACTCATAGTTATCTATGTTTAGTCAGATTATTTTCGAGAAAGGAAACAAAAAGGGGGGGGGGGTTATAACAATTTGTTGATTTGAATCAATAAGTAACTAGTAAATAGGGTTCACAATTTGAGATATCAATATGACATGAACACTAGGGCATAAGTGATGAGTCCACCAATTGGACTCATTTAGGGCTATATTTTGAAAAAATTAGTGTCCCCAAATGCATATTTTATCTCAATATCTGATGAAAACCATTAAGTTTCAGGTATTTGGAGTTTGAGGGAAAACATGGACACTATTAGCAGAAAAGGAACAAACACATCTGACAGAATGAAAAAATAAAGATGTGATAATCCCCGAACCCATTTGGAGAATCGCCAAAAGGTCTTATCCTCGCCTTTTGTTCTAGTGTGCTGAGCCCTGAAGGAAAGGATCAAATCGGCAATGAAAAGGAGCAGTGGACGTATTGCCAACCAGTTTCGCGAAGCAGTACTACGTAGCCCAATGATCCAAAACACGATGATGTTGAAGGATAGAGCAAGACGATGATGAAACATTACAAAGGGCGGTTCACCGAGTTGATTTGCGATCTCGACTAACGACGCCGATTGATCCGCTGCAGTATAGATTTTTGAAAACTATAACTACTAGTTAAAGTTTTGTAGCTTAGTATCATATTTTAAAATAGAATTTTTAACATAGACTTTTGAGTTCTAAGTTTGGAGAGGGTTTTGAAGAACTTGAAGATTCAAAGTTTTTCAACTCCAAGAATTTCGACTTGGGTCTTGTGGATTCTTCATTCTTTGCTTGTTTTAAAATTTAAATCTTCATACCCATTTGAATGCAAACTCATTTTGGTATAAATTTCTATCTCTTTTACATGTCTAGATAAAACCCTAATTCTTAGGGTGTGATTTTGTGAATATGGGTTAGATTATCTATTGGGTCTTGCTTGTTAATGGTTTATTTGTTGTGTAAATGTGATTTCGTTTAGTAGTTGTGGTGGAACTTAATGAAATGGTAGTTAAAAATACGATTTCACCTTTGTGTTTTTGGCTTGCTCGAGAGAGAGGTCGTAAAACTAAGACTACTAAATTGATGGCCTGTGGGAGTGGGTCAACTTGTGGTTCAGCTCGAGAGAGTGAACCCTAGTCCTTCTCCCAAACACTCAGCTCGAGAGAGTAAATGGGATAAGGTGGAGGTTGTTCTTCATGCGGCAAGTGGGTGTCCGAGAGGAACCCATTTGATTCGGGGTAAGTTGTTTGAGAGAGAATTTATCCCTACTATAGTCTAGCCTAGTCACAAATATTCAAAAGATTTATTATCAAAAGCATGTACCGAATAGTTTAGTTTATCCCGTATTCTTATCACATCCCAAAGAATCCCCTCTCCTTGATTAGTCCCTTTTGCATTTTTGGTAGTTTTTACTTACCTGTGATAAACCCCCACCGTTAATTGACACTTTTGTGTCACCCTTTAAATTTTACATGTTTATATTCGATAATTTTTTTAGCTATGAATAATTAGAACTTGATTTTATATTTCTATTAATTCTCAAACCCACTCCCTTGGGACTCGACCCCAACGCTTGGTTGGGTTACTATACTATTGTACGATCATAGACACTTGCATTGGAAATTGTGTCTTGATTACGCAAACATCAAATGGCGCCACTGCCGGGGAGTGGTGTAATTTGAGAATTCTTAGTTTAGTAAATTTTTTGTTCTTCTTAGTTGTAGTTTACTCACTTAATCTTTAGTTTTGTTTTGTTTGCTTGTGTGTGAATATTTCAGAAATCATGAGTGTTAACGGTAGCAACAGTAGCCAGGTGGGCCACCAAGACAATATCAAAAATCTCAAGGATGTCCAAGAACCCCACATTAATGGTCGTCATCTCATGGGAGGTATTGGAGCTATTCGGTTACCTCCAGCCAATGGAAATGCAGTGTTCCACATAACGAGCACTATGTTGCAACTCTTGCAACTAAAGGGACTTTTCAGCGGGTTGGCTCACGAGCATCTTCAGAACGTTGTGGATGTGTGTGGACCATTCTTGTTCAAAAACATATCTCGGGAGTCAGTCCGGTTAAGATTATTCCTTTTTCTCGTTGATGGAAGAGGCGTGCAAATGGCTGGCCGAGTTGCCGCGTTAATCCATCACTTTCTGGGAGGAATTGCTAACTACATTTCATGTGCGATTTTTCCCTCCCTCGAAGATGATGACCCTTTGGGATAGCAATCAGAGCTTTAAGCGTCTGGAAGGAGAGCCTCTGCACAATACATGGTTACAATTCAAAAAGTTTGTGCTTCAATGCCCAACCCATGGTTTACCTGATAATGTGCTGCTATAGTACTTTTACCGGAGTTTGGACTCGGTAAACAAAGGGGTAGCTGATCAAATTTCGCCTGGAGGCTTAATGCAACACCCATATGCAGTAGCAGCCCAACTTTTAGATGGCATGACAACTATCAACAGAGCGTGGTACACTCACGAGGACCAATTCTCTCCTCCCACCTTCAATCTATCTAAGGAGTAGATTGAAAATGATCATGAGAGAGACCAAAACATAGCCAAGAGCATGACATAGCTTGACATTCTATCCAAAAATGTCATTGGGGCTGGTGCCTGTGGTGTCAATGTCGGGACGGTCGGGTGTGCAAATTCTGAGGAGATGAATTTCGAAGCCTTGTATAACGATGAGGTAAACTTTCTAGCCAACCAAGGCGGTGGCTATCGCTCAAAATACCCAAGGAAGGGTGGTAACCAAGAATGGGCTAGAGACGAAGGCTGGAAGGATCGAGATTATTAATGGAAGGACCGTAATCCAAATTGGAAGGATAGGGAGAAGGATAGATATGTGCCTCCCCATGAGCGCAAAAATCCCAAGGACTCGGAAGGTACTAGGTATGAGGATATGTTCTCACCTATTCTCAACAAACTTGAAGGGTCATACAAAATGTTAAAAGGCACAAAAGAAGATGTGTCTACCCTTAGCCAGACCGTCACCTCTTATTCAGTTTCGATCAAGCAGTTATAGACCCAAATGGGTCATATATCATCTCATCTCAATCCGAGACAGCAAGGGGGTTTGCCCAGTGACACTATTGTCAACCCCAAAAATGAGCTTTGAAGGTGGAATTACGTCGTGCCACGACCTTAACTAAGGCGTTGTTTGGGAGACAGCCCAAAACCCTTTAGTGCTTTATGTTGCTTTGATAAAATAATGGTGTGTTGATTGTGCAGATGGAAATGTGGAAAGTGCTTGAAAAATGCAGATTGGCGAGCGACGGGTCCAATCAACGAATCGCCGAATAGTTCGGTGACCCCGAGCTAGACTGCCGTTAGACTCAAGATCAACTGACATTGGAGTCTGTAAATCATGGTGAGCGCAGGAAATTCTTGGCAAATCGTCGACCATGTCGGCGATCCTGGCAAAGACCGCCATTTGGACTCCCATAATACATGGAGGTCCTATAAACTTCAGCGAAGTAAATGACTACTTGGAGTTACGCCGAATGGAGCGGCCATCGAGACTAATGTCATCGAATGGATGAAAACTTGACGGTTTTGCAAGCCAAAGGTTTAAAAGTTTTAAACTCATTCACTTTCCCTCACTTTTTATTTTCCCAAACTCACACCCACACGCTAGTTCCCATATTTTTGCATTTTTAGAATATTTTGTGTTCATTTGTGCTCTAAATTTGATTATATTGTCGCCTAGAATTTCAATCTTCTCTTAATTGACACCAAATGTTGGTTTCCAAGCCCTAAGCTTATTTTATTGAAATTTCTACTCAAATGAAATGGCATTACTTTGATGATGTGTGTTGGGCCTCTCTGGTAGGATTAGAACATTTGTCTACCGGTTAGGTTCGTAAATTTTACCCGTACTAAGTTAAATAGTTAATTCCTGAAGGTTGTGCTTTCAATTGGATGAAAAAACGTGGGTTGTGCATGATGGTCACTACATTTAAGCCTAATTTGAGTTGTGCATGCCTTAATTTTGTTTTTGGGGGTTGCGAGGTTCTATTCAGGAAGTTGGGTCAAGAGCAAGCACGTTGGGTCATTTGGCGAGATGGGTCGAGCGCGCCGAACCACTCGGCAATTCGCCTAAAGTCTAATCTCACATTTAATTCAATGCTAAATATGGTGTTGAATTATGTAACTTTCGGCAAGAAGAATGATGTCGCCAAACGCATTCAGCGTCTTGACGAAAGACTTCTGGTTCGCCTTTTGTCTGCACCCTTGTATTCTCTATGCACTGCACTCAATGAATCACCTAAGTAGTTGTGCGCTTCGTCAACTGGTTCAGAGAAATGAATCTGCAATTGAACTGCCTTGCTTTTGTCTGAATACTTTCTAACTTTTTCTCAAAGCTTTGCAGAAATGGCTAGAAGTAGTGGGAAGATATATGCCACCCCGCCAAACAAGAGCGAAAAATTTCAGGAAAAATACAAAGGCAACAAATCCTCCCAAAATGGATAATGAGGGCAAGAAGCCCAGTGCCAGCAAGAGAACAAATCCCCGAGACCCCACCATTCCCTAGTGGAAACGTGGATTCTTCACAGCTATCCACTCCATTTTTGCGGCTCATGATTTGGACATTCTTAGTAAGTCAGCTGCCGTTGAATCTTGTGAAGAAGCTCAGGGGGCCATCATCAAATTCCAGGCTGACACATCGGGAGCTGATGCCCAGACAGATAGAGTGACTATGTAGACAGGATCCCTCTTTACCTCCCTCTCTATCTTACTTTATTTTGACTTGTGGATTTCGTGTTAATTGCATTTGAGGACAAATTTCTTTCATTTGTGGTGGAGTAAGGCCCACCTTTGTGTGCTATTGATGTTCGTATTGTTTTTATATTTGGGCTTTGTCCTTAAATTGTGCTAAATACTGCTTTCTGTGGATGTTTGAGCTTGTGGCTCCTTTTATTTTAAATTGCAAAATGATTTTGACCCGTCCGAAAAAAAATTCCAAAATTTTTTGCCACTTCTCGTGTGTTGAATGTGGCTGTTCAGTTGCAATATTTGACTCTCGATTCTGATCAATATCAATGACTTGAATAGTGCTCTCAATCGAACGAACATGAATGTGTGGCTACGATGAGGCCAAATGAAGTTTCATAGACAATATGTGAACTCTTTGCATCTCGTTATAACTAGCCTAGTATCGAATTGAGTTTCTTGTGATGATCATTGCACACTAGCGAAAGTGTGGAGTCTTGTTTGACTGATAGTGTCAATGCCTAGTGTGATGACCTTACTAGTGAACTATGCATGATAGATCCTAGAACTTACCCCATTGGTCCGGTCAACTAAGTGATGCTATCTCTTGATATGATATTAGGCAACCTTAAAAAGTGTGAACCAATTTGACATATACCTCTTTGTGGCCTACCTTGTGAGCATGTGTGAACCTCTTTTGAACATCCCTTGAGCCTTTCCTTTTCTTTGGAAGAAACTTGATGAAAACAATGACCTTTCTTATCCATAACCCATAATCCTCATAAAGTTGTGGTTAGTTGAATAGCAAACTTAGGCCAAAAGCCTAAGTTGGGGGTGTGGTGAAAAGATAATGGCAAGTCAAGAAGTGCAAGGAAAGTCTCCTCTTACCCATGGTTTTGAGAAGAATGGAACCCCTCCATTAAAAAAAAGAGAAAAAGAATGATAAAGAAAATTATGAAATAAAGTACAAAAGAAATAGGGTTTCCAAACAATTCATGGAAAGTGAATAATAGGATGACTTATGAGCACTAAAGAAAATGATGAAGGCAGAGGAAAGAAAGTGTTGTGAGTACCACAATTCATGAGGATGAAAGTCACTGAGCCTAAATGACCATACATTTGCACTCAGCCCCATTACAAGCCTTGAAAAGACCTTTTTAATCTCGAGTGATCTGAAACAAATGTTGATTCGAAAATACAGGCAAACCTATGGTTGAAATTATGCATTGTGTTCTTCTTTGTGAGTGTGAGCGTTGCATCTGATTTTGAAGCTTTAAACTGTGAACCATTGTGTGTATATGGAATCAGTCCTTGTTTGAGGGCATTTGAATACTTTAGTTAAGCTTGAACTTACATTTGAAGCAAGTATTGTGCGCATGAGATTCTTTCATATTGGTGAGTCATCACAACTTGAATCTTTGACTGCACATTTGATCTTTGCATAAGTAAATTGAGTCTTGTTGTGTGCATTCATGATTGAGTCTTGTGCAACACTGTTCGAGACATCCTTTTTGAATTGCTGAACTTAAGTTTGCTTGAGGACAAGCAAAAGTTTAAGTTGGGGGTGTTAATGAGTCCAAAATTGGACTCATTTAGGGATATATTTTGGTAGAATTAGTGTCCTCAAATGCATATTTTATCTCAATATCTGATAAAAACCATTAAGTTTCAGGTATTTCAAGTTTGAGGGAAAACATGGACACCACCTAGCAAAATAGGAACAAAGGCAGCTGAAAGAATAAAGAAATGAAGATTTGAGATTCGCCGAACCCATTCGTCGAATCGCCAAAAGGTCTTATCCTCGCCTTTTGTTCCAATGTGCTGAGCCCTGAAGGAAAGGATCAAATCGGCGGTGAAAAGGAGCAGTCGGCGTATCGCCGAGTAGTTCTGCGAAGCAGTACTATGTCACCCAATGATTCAAAACACAACGATGTTGAAGGATAGAGCAAGATGACGATGAAACCTTACAAAGGGCGGATCGCCGAGTTTATCGGCAATCTCGACTAACGACGCCGAATGATCCGCTGCAGCATAGATTTTTGAAAACTAAAAATACTAGTTGAAGTTTTGTAGCTTAGTATCAAATTTTAAAATATAATTTTTAATATAGACTTCTGGGTTCTAAGTTTCGAGAGGGTTTTGAAGAACTTGAAGATTCAAAGGGTTTCAACTCCAAGAATTTCGACTTTGGTCTTGTGGATTGTTCATTCTTTTCTTGTTTTGAGACTTAAATCTTCATACCCATTTGAATGCAAACTCATTTTGGTATAAATTTCTATCTCTTTTACATGTCTAGCTAAAATCCCAATTCTTGGGGTGTGATTTTGTAAATATGGGTTAGAATATCTGTTGGGTCTTGCTTGTTGATGGTTTATTTGTTGTGTAAATGTGATTTCGTTTAGTAGTTGTGGTGGAACTTAATGAAATTGTAGTTGCAAATACTATTTCACCTTTGTGTTTTCGGCTTGCTCAAGAGAGAGGTCGTAAAACTAAGACTACTAAATTGATGGCCGGTGGGAGTGGGTCGACATGAGGTTCAGCTCAAGAGAGTGAACCTTAGTCCTTCTCCCACACACTAAGCTCGAGAGAGTGAGTGGGCTAAGGTGGAGGCTGTTCTTCATGCGGCAAGTGGGTGTCAAAGAGGAACCCATTTGATTCGAGGTAAGTTGCTAGAGAGAGAATTTATCCCCACTATAGTTTAGCCTACTCAAAATTTTCAACGGATTTATTATCAAAAGCATTTATCCAATAGTTTAGTTTATCACATCCCAAGAATCCCTTCTCCTTGATTTGTACTCTTTGCAGTTTTGCTTGTTTTTACTTTCTTGTGACAAACCCTCATCGTTAATTGACACTTTTGTGTCGCCCTTTAAATTTACCACGTTTATATTCGATAATGTTTTTAGCTATGACTAATTAGAACTTGATTTTATATTTCTATTTATTTTCAAACCCACTCCCTTGGGACTCGACCCCAACCCTTGGTTGGGTTACTATACTATTGTACGATCGTAGACACTTGCATTGGAAGTTGTGTCTTGATTACGCAAACATCAATAATTATTCCCCACGAGCTCTTAACGCAGTGTTCCTAATAACAATAACCATATCCTAGTGTTAACCTGCAAGGTTGATAAGTTAGGTATACCTAAGTGATTGGTCCTCCAATAGGGAATTTGACCATGCAACATAGTCTATCTACGGGTGTATACTTTACTAAACCTCACCCTTATCCCCGAATTAGCCATTGCAATAATAGGGTCAAGCCATTAGACAGCGGCTAAACATGTCTAAATCTCCGTTGTTTAATTTTTTTCTCATTCATTACATCCTTGGTCCGGCAAGTAGGAACGAGGCGAGTTCTAATGTTTGCCTCCATTTAAAAGCATTCAAGACGAAAGGATTAACAATACATACATAAACACTATCGTAGAATAATTTAGTTATTAGTCATACATTTATAATTGCTCATGGTTACCAAAACCCTAGTTATGGATATTGCTACTCATGTTTGAGAAATCACAATTCATGTTAGGGTTAACAAGACAAATCCTGAAGTTACAATTTGAATAGTTGAATACAGAAATCTTCAATTGAAAATCAAACCCAAATATCATAAACCAAACTTCAAGAATTAATTGACAAAGATGTTTGCAAAAAATCCTTAAAGTTAAAACAAAAGATCCCAAAGTTCCTAACAACACAAACACGAAACATACAACTTATATTTATAGAAAAGAAATTCTAAGCCAAGTAGGAAAACAAAATATAAGAAATTGCGGTTTCTACGATGTTTCGATCGACGACAGCAACCTATGGACCATGGATCAGCCAACGGTCTATGCTTATCCTTCATGGTTCAGCAGTTTGCCAAAAATCATGGTCTTCAATCGATGGTCATCACCTACCCTCCGTAGGTCCATTCACGGTTCGTCTTGTTACTCCGTGGTTCGAGTATTGGAACTCAAATTTCAGATTCAATCGATAGACACTGATCAACAGTCCTTCACTCCATCTACGGAGTGTCGTTTGCCTATGTGGTTCAACACATAGTTAGACTTCCTTGAACTCACACCTACGCCACTCAATCTACGGCTCGTCGACTGGATGATGGCCCGTGGCTGGGCTCCGTCAACTTCCACTTCTGTTGCTTCAGTTTTTTTTCTCACTCATCTTCTCCAAACCTATTTCCTATGAAAACCACATAAAAATACCATAATCTATAATAAAAAAGTGCCCAAGACTCACACAAACTTCAAGTATAATTAATCAAAATATACCGTAAACTCACGGTATATCACATGAGAATCAATTATTTCCTTTATTTGAGTTCTCCTATTAATATAATTGTAACTCCAACATTGATATGATATGATTTGAGGAACTCTATGGGAATAGAGGAAAATCACCCATAGGGTGGTTTGAGGCTAGTGATGTGGAAATTCTATGTGTATATTAATTAGGGAAGTCTTGGAAAGGTGAGGGGGTATTCAAACTAAACTATTAAAAGCCTATAGATCGAAGAGAAAAAAAATATACATATCAGAAGTTGCTACTATCTATTGATAGAATAGGGGTCGATATCTATGTACTAATCAAAGGTATTGCCTTCTAGGGAGAGAACGAACTGATTGACAAGATAATATTTGTAGGTCCCATCATTATTACATGTCTTCACAAAGAGTGTGACATGCTTCTTCAGATATCCTTTTCCTTCAAACTATCGAAATTTGGGAGGTTGATAATTGGCAAGCAACTTGAAATTATCAATCCTTGCAATGTATGACTTGGCATACATAAGAGAAGACTTGGTGGAGACTTTGTACATATAATTGATGTCCCTTCAATGAACACTTTTAAATGATCGAGCGAGATCATCCCTTAAGAAGAAAATAGCATCTCTTTGACATGTGTTGTTTGATTTACATGTTTTCAATATCTTAAAACTTCAATACCTTTTCAAGGCGCATGGATGGACTCTCCATATAATAATCCATTCACCCTATCCATCAAATTATTAATCCAAGACTCTTGGTTTTGTATATGCTTTGTGAATCATTCAACTTTCTTCGCCAGGTTTGCAAGTTGTTCCTCTATGGATAAAGCATCAGTTACAATTTATTTCTTGATCCTTTTGGACATTAGGGAGTAGCATATATTATCTTGCAAGTCAATCTTCAAAGGGTACATATCATGGGAAGCATGTGTATAGGACTTATTGGCTGAATTATAGTTCTTATTTGCAGAATATTTATTTGAATTGGAGAGCTTAAGTGGAGCTGCAGTCTTCTTGATCTTTTAGGCAACCTTTCTTCTACCTTGTGAAAAATTTCTAGATGACCCTTACTCTCTTTTGGTTGATGACCCAAAATAGGATATTGATATGTATGACACTTGAAGTGTTTGTTGTCTCAGCATAGTGGTCTTACTCCTTGTAAACGCTTAGAAACTTCCAAAGGTAACACTAATGACTCCTTTCCTTTAGCAGAGAACACAGAGTCAACAACCTTAGAAGAGTTAGAGGAAGTTTATAAGGAGTTGATCTTCTTGGAAGTCATTTTGATGTTCTATAATTTTTGAATAGTTGATATGAGAGGTATAGATTCTCCCACTAGGCCTTCCAGAATTTATAGACAATAAAATTTGTTTTGAGGGAATAATAATAAAGACTAAAATATATCACAACAATCGTATTTATTTGATTTCAAATATGAGCTTTACAATCTGTATGAATCCTCCAATTTAGGTTTTTAATATAAATTCAAGGGCTTGTAAGCTTGATCGTGAATATTGAATATGTTCTTGGACTCAAGGGTCTTATACACTTATATTTAATGATTTTTAAATGATTACTATGAAATTACAACATCATATACTAATTATGTAGGTATTTAAATGTATGTAAGCTACATTTAAATACTTGCATGAATCTCAAATTTGGTACATCTAAATGAATTGTATTATTCTCTTTTATTTGACTTTTCTCTTTGATTTTGATGATGAATTACATTAATGTGATATTTGACTTTTCTCTTATATTTTAATGAATTGCATTAACCTCATATTTGACTTTTTTCTTTTATTTTAGTGAATTGCATTAATTTCATATTTGACTTTCCTCTTTTACGTTTACAACAGAAAACAAAAAATATGAATTGCATTAATCTCATATTTGATACTTTTTAAAAGCTATAAAAGCATGTTAGAGGGTGCAAAGAAATGAAAAGGTAAAAAAATGACAAAGACTTTGTACTCTTCATTGTTCATTCTCTCCTTTGTAGTAGTAGCACTATTTGGAATTCTTCCAAATGTGAAGGGAAACATGCTTGACGACATTTGTCCCATAAGCTTCATTCCTCCACTTTGTTTTCAGATGCTTCAAAATGACCCCTCTGTCCCCAAAGGAGATATTCATGGTCTTCTCTCTACTGTTCTTCAAATAGCACAAAATAATACCACATCTACCTATAAATTGGTTAAATCAATTCTTAAACAACCCATCAAAGATCCCAACGTGAAAGCCCAACTGACCAATCGTTTGAGAAATTACAATGATGCCACTGATTATCTTAAACAATCCAATGATTTCTATAAGACTGGTGCTTATAAAAACACAAGTCTGTATTCATCTCTTGCTGTGTATGAATCTATTTCTTGCAACCATGGTTTCAATGAAGTACCATCCAAGCTTAAACCACTCAGTGAGGCGGTCCAAGAGTTCTGTAATCTTTCGGCTCGTATAGCCGATAATCTAAAATAATCTAGTCATTTTACATGATGCCTTATGTTTCACTTCATATTACATTTCATGGATGAATTCATGTTCTGAATTTAAATATATATAAAAAAAAAATTTCTTCTTATTGCGCAATGTAATTTTCGAATGAAAGTCATTCAATTGACCATTATATATGTGATGTGTATGGGGTTGGGCGACTAATCATACTTGAAGGCATAGAGTTAAATTTTGAATCAACACTTACAATCTAAACCAACTTCATATGTAATTTTAAAATCTATTTTCAAATATTTTAGATAAAAACTTATTACTTAAACTCTCTAGGCAGTAACCTTTTTTTCATATTTATATTTATATCCTCTCCAATAACTTTTAGGATGGACTTTCGTGGAAAATGAGAAGGCCCTTTATTGGATTGGAAGTGATGACTTAAGCCTCTTTCTTCTTCTTATAGGGCGTTTAAAGAGCTTGATTCTTTGTTTTAATTAAGTTCTAATTTGGAAAATTTATAATAGATTTCTTTGGAAAAATCAATTATCAGTTTAACGTAAGAGTTTATCAATTTCCATTTTCAGAGCATCCTTCTACGGATGAAAACAATATATTCATTGTTAATATAATTCTATAAGTAATAGGTTGAAAATTTTAGATAAAAATAGTAGTAATTAAGAGCCATGGAATATAATTCAATAAGTTTATAACATGAGATAACCCTCATCAATATTTTCTTACTATTAATTATTATTTTGGATAAAAACAATTATAATGGCTCTCTAGGAAATTTACTTGTATAGGTGTATTTTAACTGTTTATAGCTTTCCTATAGCAAATAAAAGTCATTTATGACTTGATGGGACTGATAGTTTTGCCACCTAGTCATTCATTTATTTTAAATCGAGTTATTTGTAATTAAGAGCCTTAGAAAATTGAATGGTTAATTTTGATCAAAACAATAGATAATTGAACTTTGAATGTAGTTATGATGGATCCTTTAGCTCCGAAACATAAAGTTTGGCCTTGAAGGACCTTTGGTTGAGGCCACAATGCATCTAGAGTCATTTCAAACAACCTTATTATTTTTTTACTAAAACAAGGTCTTCGATGTGGGACCCACTTTTTATCAAAATGACCTCCATTGGATGTTTAAAAACCTTTATTGTGTCAGGAATGTATGTTAGAATAATTTGTTTATGTAACACCTCAGAAATTCAAAATTTTGTTTGAAAGGAAAAATTGTAAAAATTATACAAGTGTCAGTTTCTATGAGTCGTTCTACGAGTTGAAAGAAAGTTTTTATAGGAATAGGGATGGATTTGGAATAATTTCAAGTCCCAAATGGAGTAACAAGATTTAATCGAATGGTTCGTAATAATTCGTATGGGCCTTAGTAAGTTCTCATAGAAGAGATTCAAAGGTTGTAATTTGGGACCTCAACTCCTATGGTTTCTTTGTACGGTTTGTTGAAAATGTTACGGTATTTAGAAAGTGTCCATAGAAGAAATATATACTTGGTGAAATTTGTGACTTTGAACCTAGGATTTTAAAATATATTACAGGTCATAGCGATGGTTTCGTAGAAGTGAGTTAGACTTACTGGTTTTGGGACATCATCCTACAGACAAATAGTACGAGATGTAGTAAATATTGCAGTCCGTAAAAGGTAATCGTGAAAAGTTTTTTGACTTAGGTGATTTTCGGGACATTGGTTCTATGGGCTTAGTCTATGATTCGTAGAAAGTGTAACACCTCAACAAATTTTAAGCTAAGGCACGAACTGTTTTATTTTTGCATATAAGGTCTTATCGCTTTATTCTTAAATTACTCATATTTGTAAAGATAAATTCTTTAGTACTGGAATGATTTTGGATATTATTTAAGGTTACTTGAAACTCCTAGCACAAAGTAGAGTTGAAAGTTTCCTTGTCGATTAAGTTTTGATGTAAGATTCTACTTGGGTCAACTTCAAACAACCTACGTGGCCCATAACCAATCAAATTAAAGGTATTTGAATCTTTTTTCCAACGCCACTAATTTTGTATCAATCCAATTTCTACGTAAAAAGTTATGACCATTTTAGCAACCTGATACAGTGGAATGACGAATTAGCCGATGGGAAAACATTAAAAAGGGTCGTTTTCATATATTTACCTCTAAGAAAACCCTAAACGAATTTCTTGACTGCTTAGATACCCAAAACAATAAGATTTTAATCTCTTAATCCATCATTCTCTTCTCTCTCAAACCTTAAGGCAAAACCCTAAGGAAAAATCAAAGTAGAAGACTCCATTCAAGATTCTTTAAATCTTTTTTAAGATTATTCTTCAAGGTAAGTCTTTCTCAAAGAATTTCATTCTTTCCAACTCAAATTCCTCTATACAACTATTAATCACTTATGAAAATCATAATTCTTGGCCATAGAGTTTTAACAAACTAATTCAAGAAATCTCAAGAATGGTTTTCTTGATTTTTCTTCTTCAAGCTAGGGTTTCAAGACTTCTAATCAAGTTCTTCTTCAAGATTCTACAAGAACCTTGTTCTTCTAGGTATGTAAGAATAGCATAGTGTTGGACTAGTTAGTCCTCACGCCTACATCTACTTTTAAATCAGTAAAAGAAAAATCAAGGATTCTATCCCTAGATTTTAGTATTCTAGAGATAAGTTGATTTTGAGTTCTTGAATTCTTCTTTCTTTTTGAAATTTTATTCCTAATTATATAAATTCTATATGTTATGCATTAAGATTCTTGAGTTTATTTGTTTTTGTCTATATTTCTACATGAACCCTATGAAATGAGTATTCTTGAGATGAGTAGTGTCCTTGAGTTGTTGCGTTCTTGAGTTTTGAGTTTCTATATTGCAATTAAGATCCCTGATTTGAGTCGTTCATGTTCACAATTCCGCATGAACCCTATGAATTGATTTATAAATTTTGAGAAGCTTTTGAAAGATAACACTTGCGTTTTAAAGTGATTTTTGAGAAAGTAAAGATGATTTTTAAGAAAAAAGTTTCTGAAACATGATTAGTATGACAATTGAGTATGCCATCAATGTATGAGCAGTATGGTATCTAGATATACCATCAATCTTTATGCAGTATGACTTCCAAGCCATCAATGATCATTTCAAAATATATTTTTGAGAGATAGTTTTTCAAGTATGAATTGAGTAAGAGTATAAGGGGACTATGTATTCCAAGAGGTATCGATTTTTACATTGATAATACAGAAATTGAGATTTCTAAATGAGTTCTGAGTTCAAAACATATTTCAAGAGCAGTTACCTCTTTTAAAAGGGTAGTTTGAGGAATTATGTCAAACCAGAGGAAGAGTTATGTTTTTAAACATATGAGCATGAGTATATATTATTCGAAGTAGTATTGAGCACTGATATGGTGGGACGAGTTCAGGCAACTCAATGTCCTGATAAACCATGTATGCCAACAGAGGTGAAGGGTCATTCTTATTAGATGATTCCTTATTGCTTTTTAATCATAGCTTAGTGGATCCACTTGGTTGAGGTGTTCTATACTCCGACAAGGTATAGGGAAGTTCTGGCAGCGTGGGCGAGACACTGTATCATAATGTATCTCATTGTGATTGTTGTCGGTTAGAGAATTTCCAAATAGAGTTAAAGTGAATTTTTATATATCAGTTATTTAATTTTTTTTTTTAAATTTTATTTTTTAAAATTTTTCTTTGAACACTTATTATGTTGAGTTCAGAGATGAGAAAGTATTTTGTAAAATTTAAATGATTTAATTCCTTTATTTCTTTATATTCAACTTGAGTACATTATTATCTACTGCAACCCTTTATTTCTGTTAGTTGTTATTCAACTATATTACATACTCGTACATTCAATGTACTGATGTCATTTGACCTACATCTTTTAACGATGTAGATACATGTTTTTAGGTTCTTTAGCAAGAGTCTGTTGAGATCATTTCGTCAGCTTTTGAGTAAGAACTCCTTGTTTTTGGAAGACTCTAATTTTTATGAGTTGCTACTAGTACTTCTCTTGAGGAGTCGAGGGTCTTGTCCCAACACTCATATTTGTATAGTAGAGGCTTCATAGATAGAAAGTTTTGGAAAGTCTTTCAGTTTTCAGATGTTTTATTTAAACTTATGTTTCATACCCAGTATATTCAGCAAAGTTTTGAGATTCAGTAAATTTATTTTAAATATTTCTTTCAATTTGATGCTTATGTATGCTTGAATTAGGTTTTCACTTGTAGTCAGCTAAGATGACGGTTCGCTTGAGGGCCATCAATAGTTCTCGAGTGCTGGGCATGTCCAGGGTATAGGCTCGGGAGGTGGAAAACTTAGTATTAGAGAATATAGTTCAAGTATCCAAGGGTTTCTATGAAGCCGTGTCAAATAGGATCTTATTAATGGTTGTGAGGGCACCACTTCTATAAATGAGGGACTATAGAAATTTAGGAATTTTTTCCCTTCTTTTATACTCTAAATCGTGCACTAGAGCTGTCTCATAAGGAACTTGTTCAAAAGTCGTGCGCTTCTTAGATTCATTCGATTATGCCCCATACTCAAGGGAGTTAAAAGCAAAGTCAGTTCATTATCGATGAGTTACTCTCAACAAAAGTATTGAGAAAGTCATGAGACTACAGAGGGCCTTAAGAGAAGCTCATGAGTGAGCTTAAGTGTTGAGATTCAAAAGAATGCACTCTTATTCATATGAATTTTGCGTTCGAGCTAAAAGCGAGATTTATTCCCATACTCTTTTCTCTAAACCTTGTTTCAGTTGAGACCCTTATGCGAAAGTATGTTTTAGAGCTTGGGTAGTATTTTCACCCAAAAAGATAGTATGAGTTATGAGATTATAAGTAGTAGTAGTAGTAAGAAAGGGAGATAGTGATGAGGAAAGCTATGTTATTATAGTTGTTGACACCCAATTTTGACCGACCTTTAACCTTTTTGGAATGCTATTCGATTAAATACGTGTTTTTAAAAATATATTTAGAGTTTAAAATTTTAATTGATTTTGTCTAAAAATTGTACATTTAGTATGTGTGCTTTATAAAATTATCATAAATGTTATTAAGATATTTTAAAAATTATTAGTAAAGCTACAAGTATTTATTTTATTTAAATGTTTTAAAATTTAAGTGATTTCAATTAGATAAAAAATATTATGATATGTGTAGTATTTAATTGAAATAGCATTTCTTAAAAATTTCCTCAAAATCATTTAAATTATAGCCCATTTTATTCTAATTCAAGCCAATTCTATCCCATTCAATTTCAATTTTTATTTCAATTATAGCCATCCTTTCATTTCAATTCTAGCCAATGTTATTACAAATTTGGCCATTCTAATTTTCAATCTAATTTTCAGAATTTTTGATTCCATTTAATCTCATCCGTCCATCTTTTAAGTTAAATCCTAGCCGCTCATTTAAACTAATCCTACGGTTGAGATCGAATCCTCTTATTTCCTATTT
>JAJOOG010034524.1:0-32056 GCA_029582565.1 Solanum infundibuliforme
AAAGGGCCGTGTCCCTACTTATGTTTTGTGATTGTGTCTAAGATGGCCATGTGAGACTTAGACTTCCGCTGTGTGTTTTTAAAGTTGTTTTAATGAAGCTTGAATGTTTGGATGTAAATAAGTTTTTAATTCCGCACTATTATCATTATTTAATGCAATGAATGACTATGTGGCTTGTATAAGACCCCTTCGGGATCGAATACGCCTTGTAACGACTTTGGGGTGCTCCCGGGTCGTGACAATAATCCATAACAAACGTAAATCAAACTTTTAGAACAACTTCGAAAGGAATCCATGGTGTTGAGTTGAAACCCTAGCTTTTAAAGATTTCTAGAATTTGAATTGAAATTTTTGAGAGGGCACCATGGGTGATAGCTACCCATGGATGAAAACCGCCATACCTTAGGTGTAGAAACCCACGAAAAGCCTAAGTGAAAGCCTGCATATTCAAGCCCCTAGGTTGGTTTCTTCATTGGTCTTCAATGGTGTTCTTGGAGAGAAGAATTTGGGAGGGAAAGGGAAATTATGTTTTGATTTGGGGTCTTGACTTGTGGTGAATTAATGGATTAATTTAGGGTCCTATAAGTTTATATAGTTAATTAATTAACCACCTAACCGACCTCCCATAAACCCTACTTAATTAACTAACCAAAACACTAACCCTCAACTTAATTAAAAACTGCCAAAACTGGCAGCACCTACGCCCTTCTACCTATGGGACGTAGGTGGAGTTACTGAACGTGGATTGCTTCCGTGGTTTGGGTCAGCAACTCTAAATGTTTCAGGATCCTAAAAAAACTAAGTATGGAACCACGACTAAGATCTATGGGGCATGGTTTGATCTACTGAACGTCAATTGCCTCCGTAGATCATCACCAAAAATGCAGACCATGCTGCCAAGGCAGCTTTGGGGGACTGTGAAGAGGACCCCTCGAGTGGTCATAGGAGAGTTGTATCTGGATGTTTAACCCTTAAACATGTACATCTAAGTGTGAGAGTCACTTCTACAAGTTTTCACCCTCAAAAAAGACTCCAAACTTCAACGACAAGACCCTTACAACTCACTAGTTCAAATGACTAGTTTCCGGACATTATAGTCGTTTCTTGACGTTTGACCTCTAAAATCACCAAACAGACTTTAAAAGCCATTTTCATCATTTAAACAAGTTTCCAACTATAAACTAACATGTGAGGCTCTAGTTCAACCTACTAGATTTAGTCAAGCCTTAGCTAGGTCTTACTAGGTTTTACGAGGTGTTACAAGAACATAATCAACCTGTACACCACTTCATCACATTAAGCCTTCACCTCAAGTAACCCTCAAGCTGTACTTTGTGCAATGTATGAATAGCATCACATACCACCATCCACACAAATTACCACATCAAGGTCACCCAAAGTGAGCTTACCATTCAACCTTCCAATCTTTACACAATACACATACCTAAGAGACATAAACCTTTCATACATCATATCAACATATTAGGACCATCATCTAGGGCAACTCTAAGTCATACTTCTGCAATCTATGTGTAGCATCCCACACTACTACTCACACTAAGTACTCCTTTGAAGCCACCATAGAAAAGGCACATTCATACTCAATAAGTCAAAACAAGAAAGTAACTCATAATACAATCCAAGTAAAGCTTGCATCATCTCATTTAAGCATATAAGTCAACATTATTCATTAGCTTCATTACATTAGGAGCACCTTCATTCATTAGACATTAGATCATCATTCTCATTAACCTCATCAAAAGAGAACATTCATTTCATTTAACATTATAAAGGAACACACCACATCCCCTCTCAAAGCCTACTTGTGCAATGCATCGATAGCATCCCATACAATCACCCACACTAAGTAGTGCATTTTTGAGAAACCATAATTCATCCTCAACCGACATAGACCATGTGAGCAATTCATGGAATCCCGGTGTCACCCTCACCAGATAAGGGATTCCTACTTGCCTAAGGTAGGACCATTGTTTTTAGCTTAGTCGGATCCACTAGCAAGACCTATGTGGGCACATAGTTTAAGGGATAGGGAGATTGCTACTAGATGCCCCGCCTCAACTCACGGATGAGCACCTATCACAAGAGATTGCTACTAGATACCTCGCCTCAACTCACGGATGAGCATCCATCTCAAGCTATATTCACTCGGTGCTTAGCATTATTCCCCATGTAATACTTTACATTCATGACATTAGTTCATTATTATGGGATAAGAGATTGTTACTAGATACTCTGCCTTAACTCATGGATGAGTACCCATCCCAATCCCAACATTCATTCATTCGTTGGATAGCTCAGAGATTCAAAGATGAGAATAGCCTTTCACCTAAGAATCGCAATATTGTGAGAAAGTCCTTTCACAACATGTCATTATCATTCGTTGGAGTACAATTGAGAATTGCCTTTCAGTAGGTACTTCATCATTAACATAATCATAAAAAACTCCATTCATTAGTCATTTATGAGTGTGTCTGGTGAGAATATGCTTTCACATATATCATCATCATTCATAAGGGTTAATTGAGAAATAACATTCAATCAAAACACAATTACATTCTAAACAAGATCACAACCCTTTTATTGAGATCACACACATATACTTCACATCATAATCATACATAGATCCTTCAAGAACTTGCCTTCCAAGGCTATGAACCAATATAAATCCATAAATCTAAGATACTACAATATATAAGGAAATTGACATGATTCAACATCCAATTCAATATAAACATAAGCAATTCAACATACTCCCGTGATCAATCAATTCCCAATCAGAATTCAGAACTTAAGAATTTAGGGTAAACATGGGTTCAAGGGAGAAAACATCTTAATTTATCAATAATTCAACAATGTATTCATCATTCAACATATAAAAGCTTTGAAATCGTTTTGGAATTGAACCCATGCATAGATTGAAAACTAGGGTTTTTGGGAAACTTTGTGGACTTGTAATCACTTTTGAAATTGGCTCCTTCAAAGAAACTAAGTCAATGATGAAGACTACCATACCTTTTATTGAGGAACTCCACGAAAATCCCTTGAAAAAGATGAAGATTTGACCTTGAGAGCTTGAATCCTTCACCTTTAATGGAGGTTTCTAGAGAGAGAACTTTTGTAGGGGAGGGGAAGTTTGTATTTTGGGTATTGAAATAATGAGTTGTAAATGTGTTTTTGTACTTTAAAAACCCCTAAAATATCTTAATAAACCACTAATAAGTCCATTAACTCAACTAACTAATTAAAGAATTTACCTAACTAACCCCTCACTTAGCCGACTTTGGACAACAAGCAGGTACCACCCACGAACTGTGGGTGAGGTCACAGACAATGCTGTCATCTCGTGGTTCATCTATGCAACTCACATTTTGGGGGATTGACCTACGGAAGCCATTCGAGGGGCGTGGATGCACATACGGGGCGTAGGTCCCCTTCCATAGGTCATAACATTTTTGGGTAATTTTGGTTTCTTGGGGTCTTGGGGGTTAGGGTTTAGGGTCCTCCTCAAGGACCCCTAGGGTGGTCCTTGGGGATTCGTACCTTGATGTTTAACTCCTAAACCCCTCAAACATAGCTCGGGAAAACATTTTACCACCTCAAACATCACATCAACTCAAAGACACCCTAGTTAGGCTCTAGTTTAACCTATTCGTTTTACGGGTCATTACAATATCCCCCACTTGGGAGCATTCCTACTCGAATGAAACTTTAAACACATTAAGGGATTAACGACTCAAGAATAGCAGCCCATCATGCATGCAACATCATAAACAATGCACAAAACTAGGAGGAAACATCAACTCCATCTCAAACATACTCTATGCAACTCAAGAAAGTAGGAATTATATCTACAAACTTATTTATGCATGAAAACTTCAACATTTCTCATTTCATTGGAGGAATCACCTTCTCCAACTCAAATCATGCTCATGATAACATCATTAGACACATTATGCAATTTCTTCATAAAAGCACATTTAGGCATGTTCAATAATCCTCCTCATGAAGTATATAGACAACTCATACTAAATGCACATTAACATGAGGAACATAATTCATAAAAACTCATTTTATCATATAAAAAAAACTCATTAAGAACATGCATAATATAAGGAGACAATGGAAACACACATTCACACATGACTCCAAAACATGAAACAAGCTACGAGGAACTCTTAGTCTCAAGCTTGGATAGGAATAGAAGGAAAGAGATAAGGATATAGGAACTCTCAACAACCTTACTATTCAACATGCTATCCCTCAATTGGGAGTAAACCCAAGTAAGGCTAACATGAAAACAACATAGGAACCTCAATAAAACATTCACAACCTATAAGGAACTGTCAAATACCAGTGCCTTAATCTGGATTAGCTCCTTTGTCCTTGTTAGCTTGGAGCACATAGACATGATTTCTCTTTGGAGCATTAGGATCCAGGCCATCAAGAGAAGCTTTTTTGGACTCCCTCCCTTTCACCGAGAGTGTTGGGCAATCTCTCATCTTATGACCCTTCTTGCCACACCCAAAACATCCATCCGTTCTGGCAAGGCACTTGCCCAAATGTTGCTTCCCACACTTCGCACATATAGATCTCTCAAAAGAAGAACCATTTCATTTACCTCCTTGGGAATTAGGGTTAGACACCCCATCATTGTTGACCATTGGAGAATCTTGGTTGTAGAACCTCAATTTGGACTTTGGTTGACTTTGTTCATCGAACCTAGACCTCTTGATCCCCCTATTCTTTCTCTCAAATTTGGACTCGTCCATTGATTAAGCATACACAACAAGACTAGAAATGTTCAAGTCATCATGGAGCATTTCCGTATGACACTCTTCCTTAACGAAGTTGGATACACCAGTCACAAATCTACTCATCTTATCCCTAGGGTTAGACACCAAAGATGGAGCATACTTAGACAATAGGGTAAATTTCAAGGAATACTCCTCCACACTCATGCTACCTTTCCTAAGGTTGATAAATTCATCCACCTTTACCTCCCTCTTCTCACGGAGAAAGGACTTACCAAGGAATACTTTCTTAAACTCTTCCCATTCTATAGGACCCACTCCCACCGGCCTATTGATTTGGGGATCCTCTCCCACCTTGGAACCAAGAAACACCGTAGGATTCATCCTCACAAAGTCTCTCAACCTAGAAGCCATAGTATTCTTATTAGCATTCACTCTAGGCCCTACATCCTGATTACTTTGGGCCGTCATGGCTCGGGCTAAGGTTAGAAAAGCCGACCTTATCTCTTCATTAGTCATGGTCGAAACATAATCCAGAACTTCATTGCCTTGAGGAACTTGGTCATCTTGAGGACCTTGAGGATCTTAGGGAGGAACTCCTTAATTAACAATCTCCTCTTCCACTCTCCTGGCGGTAGTCCTTCTTGTATTCATATCCTATAAAGACAAGAGAAGGATTAGGAAAAGGACATTTATAGAGCTAGACTCTATGGCACGACTTCAAGAATTATAAAAGAAGTGTAACTTCCTAACATCCTATAGCTTTTCGCTCATAGATGTGTTATAACTCACACTGATGAACAAGACTCTACTAGACGTGGATTGTGAGACATCAATCTTAAAGACCATTCCCAAAACCTTGTGGTCTAATACCATGTTTGTCATGTCCCAAGTCTACACTGTGGACGCGACACGACGTACTTGACCCCGAAAGGGGTCTCATACAAGCCCCATTGCATATTCATTGCATAAGATACTTAGAAATAATGTAGAATTTAAAACTTTTCTTTTATAAATCCAGCAATCGAAAACATTAAGAACAAGCGGAAGTCTATTGTCTCACATGGCCATCTAAACAATATCTTGAAAAGAAATAGAGTCACGACCATTTACAATCGAAAGACTATCAAATGTCTATTACATGAAAGAAATGGAAACGTTAAGTAGTTGTCCTTGATCTATGAGGACATACCACTTAGTCATAGAGAATCTCAAATCCAAGCTTCAACTAGAGAGAATCACTCAAATGCTGGAACCTACACTTTGATAAAAAGGAGAAATATGGGTTACCACAATTAGGTACTATGTATGATAGACATGCAAAAACAATGCTTAAAACGGACATTTTATTTGAAAGTCATGATATACACCAATTTCAGAAAACCTTCATGAACATAAGTATAAGAGGTATAATATACAACAATAACCCACATACAAGTCCTTTCTTCACATTAGGACATAATCAACATGTAAACCACTTCATCACATTAAGCCTTCACCTCAATTAACCCTCAAGCTATACTTTGTGCAATGTATGAATAGCGTCCCATTCCACCATCCACACTACGTACCACATCAAGGTCACCCAAAGTGAACTTACCATTTAACCTTCCCATTTTTACACAATATACATACATAAGAGACATAAGCCTTTCATACATCATATCAACAAATTATGACCATCATCTAGGGAAACTCTAAGTCAGACATGTACAATGTATGAGTAGCATCCCATACTACTACTTATACTAAGTACTACTTTGAAGCCACCATAGACAAGGAACATTCATACTCAATATGTCATAACAAGGAAGTAACTCATAAGACAATCCAAGTATAGCATGCATCATCTCATTTAAACATATAAGTCAGCATTATTCATTAGCTTCATTACATTAAGAGCACCTTGATTCATTAGACATTAGATCATCATTCTCATTAACCTCATCATAAGAGTATATTCATTTCATTTAACATTATAAAGGAACACACCACGACCCCTCTCAAAGCCTACTTGTGCAATGCATGAATAGCGCCCCATACCACCACCCACACTAAGTAGTGCATTCTTGAGAAGCCATAATTTATTCTTTACCGACATAGACCATGTGAGCAATTCATGGAATCCCGGTGTCACCCTCACTGGATAAGGGATTCCTACTTGCCTTAGGTAGGATCAATTTTTTTTTAGCTTTGGTGGATCCACTAGCTAGACCTATGTAGGCACATAGTTTAAGGGATAGGGAGATCGCTACTAGATACCCTGCCTCAACTCACGGATGAGCACCCATCTCAAGAGATTGCTACTAGACACCCCGCCTCAACTTACAAAGGAGTATCCATCTCAAGCCATATCCACTGGGTGCTTAGAATTATTCCCTATTTTATACTTTACATTCATGACATTAGTTCATTATTATGGGATAAGAGATTGTTACTAGATACTCTGCCTTAACTCATGGATGAGTATCCATCCCAATCCCAACATTCATTCATTCGTTGGATAGCTCAGAGATTCAAAGATGAGAATAGCCTTTCACCTAAGAATCGCAATATTGTGAGAAAGTCCTTTCACAACATGTCATTATCATTCGTTGGAGTACAATTGAGAATTGCCTTTCAGTAGGTACTTCATCATTAATATAATCATAGAAAACTCCATTCATTAGTCATTCATGAGTGTGTGTATGTGAGAATAGCCTTTCACATATATCATCATCATTCATAAGGGTTAATTGAGAAATAACATTCAATCATAACACAATTACATTCTCAACAAGATCATAACCCTTTCATTGAGATCACACATATATACTTCACATCATAATCATACATAGATGCTTCCTGAACTTGCCTTCCAAGGCTATGAACCAACATAAATCCATAAATCTAAGATACTACAATAGATAAGGAAATTTACCTAATTCAACATCCAATTCAATATAAACATAAGCAATTCAACATACTCCTATGATCAATCAATTCCCAATCACAATTCACAACTTATGAATTTGGGGGAAACATGGGTTCAAGGGAGAAATACTCTTAATTCATTAATAATTCAACAATCTATTCATAATTCAACATCTAAAAGCTTTTTAAATCGTTATGGAATTGAACCCATGCGTAGATTGGAAACTAGAGTTTTTGGGGAACTTTGGAGACTTGAAATCACTTCTGAAATTGGATCCTTGAAAGAAACTAAGTCAAGGATGAAGACTATCATACTTTTTATGGAAGAGCTCCACGAGAATCCGTTGAAAATGATGAAGATTTGACCTTGAGTGCTTGAATCCTTCGCCTTCAATGGTGGTTTATAGAGAAAGAACTTTTCGAGGGGAGGGGAGGTTTGTATTTTGGGTTTTGAAATAATGAGTTGTAAATATGTTTTAATACTTTAAAAACCCTTAAAATATTTTATTAAACGAATAATAACTGTCCATTAACTCAACTAACACATGAAAGAATTTACCAAACTAACCCCTCACTTGGCCGACTTTGGACAGCAAGCAGGTGCCACCCATGAAACCTCCACCCACAGACAGTGGGTGGGGTCACAGACTGTGGTGTCATCTCTTGGTCAATGGAAGCAACTCTCAATTTGGGCGTTTGTCCTACGGAGGCCATCCATGGGTCGTGGATGGACCTATGGGGCGTAGGTCCCCTTCCGTAGGTCATAACATTTTTGGGCATTTTTGGTTTCTTGGGGTTTTGGGGGTTAGACTTTAGGGTCCTCTTCAATGACCCCTAGGGTGGTCCTTGGGGAGTCGTACCTTGACGTTTATTCCCTAAACCCCTCAACCATAGCTCGGGACAACATTTTACCACTTCAAAGCTCACATCAACTCAAAGATACCCTAGTTAGGCTCTAGTTTCAACTATTCATTTTATGGGTTGTTAAAAAGAAGCTACAACATGTTTAGAAAATTCCACTTCCTTCATTACTCTTAAGTCGTGCGATAGAGTTTAATTCTATAAGGTCTTTCTTCTAATCCTTACTCGATGGTCTATAGGATATGACTACTCAAAGGACTTTTGCTAGAAGGAATGAGGAAGAAAATGTGAATCAAGGAGCTCCTCTTTAATCTCCTCAAGCTCCGGTTGATCTTTTAGCGGAGGATGTTACTAATGCGGAGTTTAGGGCGACTTTTCAAGTTTTGGCTCAAGAAGTGATGGCTCAAGCCAATAGGGAGGTGATTACTCCTGTGAACCCTAATGTTAATTCCGTGTCTTCAAGAGTGATGGACTTTGCTAGGATGAACCCTACGCAATTTTATGGCTATGAAGTTGAGGACGATTCTAAAGGTTTATCGACGAGGTCTATAAGGTACTTGCTATTATAGGGGTGACTTCGATAGAAAAGGAAGAGTTAGCCGCTTACCAATTGAAAGATGTTGCTCAAGTGTGGTATGATCAATGAAAGAAAAAAAGGCCGATAGGAGCGGGTCCCGTTGAATGTGAGGTGTTTAATTTAATGTTTCTTGATAGGTTCTTTCCCCTTCAGTTGAGAGAGTCTAGGATGCAAGAGTTCATTAACTTTCGCCAAGGGAGTATGAGTGTGAAGTAATATGCTCTAAAGTTCACCCAACTATCCAAGTATGCTCCAACTATAGTGGAGGATTCGAGGGCTAAGATGAATAAGTTTGTGATGGGAGTGTCTGACATGGTAGTCAAACAATGCCGCACGACAATGCTTGTGCAAGATATGGATATTTCACATCTCATGGTGCATTCCCAACAAATGTAGGAAGAGAAACTTAAAGAAAAGAATAGCGAGGTGAAGAGCCAGGACCGGTGATGGAACTTCTCCAATACTACATCCGATGGACAGGGTCAAGGTTTAAACAAAGGTTTTCCAACCAAGGTTCCTCTAGAGATCCTCCAAGGGTAAAAAAGAATAGGGTGTCCAACCCTAAACCTCAAGTAGGTAATGGTAGTGGATCTTATGTGTCTAGGTCTACTTGTGCAAATTGTGAGAGAAAACATGTTGGTAAGTGCCTAGTCGGCATTGGTGGTTGCTTTAGATGTGGAAAGAGTGGTCATAAGATGAGAGATTGTCTGATGCTTAAGGTTCAAGGAAGAGAGGTCAAGCAAGCTCTTCATAGCGGTTCAAACTCCAATGCTCCCAAGCAAAACTGCTTTTATGCCCTCTAAAACCGAGGTGGACAAGAGAATTCTCCAGACATGGTCACCGGTATGTTAAAATTTTTCCATATAGATGTGTATGCTTTGTTTGTCCCCAGTGCTACTTTGTCTTTTGTGACGCCATATGTGGCAATACGATTTGATATACTCCATAATCTGTTGTTAGAACCCTTTTTCTGTCTCTACTCCTGTTGGTGATTTTGTGGTGGCTAAGAGGGTTTATAGAAGATGCCCCATTTCCCTATCCCATAGAGTTACTCTTGTTGATTTGGTAGAGCTTGACATGCTAGTTTTTGATGTTATACTTGGTATGGATTGGCTGCACTCTTGTTAAGCATCAATTAATTGTAGAACTTGGGTAATCAAGTTTCAGTTCCTGAATGAGTATGTCCTTGAGTGGAAAGGGGGGGGGGGGGAATCTATGCTTAAGGGTCAGTTTGTCTCATGCTTGAAGGCTAGAAAGATAATCTCCAAAGGTTGCATTTATCATCTTGATAGGGTGAGGGATGTAGATTCTGAAACCCCTACTCTTGAGTCGGTCCCTTGTTTAAATGAGTTCCCGGAAGTGTTCCCAGATGATCTATCCAGTATTCCTCCCAAGCGGGAAATAAACTTCGGTATTGTCCTTCTCCCAGATACGCAACCTATCTCAATTCCTCCTTATATAATAGCCCTGGGTAAGTTAAAAGAGTTGAAAGAATAGTTGAAGGACTTGTTGGATAAGGGCTTCATCCGACCGAGTATCTCTCCATGGGGTCGTCTTGTGTTGTTTGTTAGGAAGAAAGATGGGTCTCTTTGTATATGCATCGATTATCGTCAGTTGAACAAAGTGACCATTAAGAACAGGTATCCTCTTCCAAGGATAGATGATTTGTTTGATCAATTACAAGGGGCAAGTTACTTCTCACCAATTGGCCTTAGGTCGGGTTATAACCAATTAAAGTTGAGAGGTGAAGATATTCCAAACACAGCTTTTAGAACTTGGTATGGTCATTATGAGTTTTTGGTTATGTCGTTTGGGTTGACTAATGCTCTGGTGGCATTTATGGTCTTTATGAATAGGGTGTTTAGACATTAGCTTGATATGTTTATGATTGTGTTCATTGAAGATATTTTGATCTATTGAAGGAGTGAGAATGAGCATGTGGACCATTTGAGGATTGTGTTGTAAGTTCTTAAGGACCATCAATTTTTCGCAAAGTTTAGTAAGTGTAAATTTTGGTTAAGATCCGTGGCTTTCCTTGGTCACATTGTATCAAGTAGGGGTATTGAGGTGGATCCTACGAAGACGAATGCGGTCAAGAGTTGGCCAAGACCTCTAACTCATTCGGATATTAGAACCTTTTTGGGTTTGGCCAGTTATTATAGAAGATTTGTTGAGGGTTTTTCTTCCATTGCCTCTCTGATGACGACTTTGACTCAAAGAAGGCAAAGCTCATTTGGTCGGAAGCTTATGAGAAAATTTTCCAAGAGTTGAAGGATAGACTTACTTCTGCTCCGGTCTTGACCTTACCGTAATGTACAGATGGTTTGTTGTGTATTGTGATGCCTCTAGAGTTGGGTTGGGATGTGTACTTATATAAAGTGGTAAGGTGATTTCTAATGCTTCAAGGCAACTTAAAGTCCATGAGAAGAATTATCCTACCCATGACCTTGAGTTAGCAGCGGTTGTTTTTGCCTTAAAAATATGGAGGCAATATCTATATGGGGTTCATATTGATGTGTTTACCGATCATAAAAGTTTACAATATGTGTTTAGTCAAAAGTATTTGAATCTTCGCCAAAGAAGGTGGCTTGAATTACTGAAAGATTATGTCATGAGTGTTGTTTCTCACCCCGGCAAGGCAAATGTGGTAGCGGATTCTCTTAGTAGGTTGTTTATGGGAAGTGTTGCTCATGTATATGATGATAAGAAAGAGGTTGTTTGGGATGTTCGTATGTTGGCCCGGTTAGGTGTTCATGTAGTGGATTCCACCAAGGGTGGTATCATCGTTCACAATGGGTTTGAATCATCTTTTGTGGCGGATGTGAAATCTAAGCAATGTCTTGATCCTATTTTGGTTGAATTGAAAGAGGCGGTACTTAAAAATTATGTTGAGGCTTTCACCCAAGGGGAAGATGGTGTACTTAGATACTAAGGCCATTTATCTATTCCTAATGTTTATGACTTGAGAGAGCTAATCTTGTCGGAAGCTCATAGTTCTCAGTATTCTATTCAACCGGGAGCAACTAAGATTTACTGTGACTTGTAGGAGGTCTATTGGTGGAATGGGATGAAGAAATATATCACAGTGTTTGTGGCTAGGTGTCCTAATTGTCAACAAGTTAAGGTTTAGAATCAAGGACTAGGCGGTTTATTCCAAGATATAAGTATTCCTACTTGGAAGTGGGAAGAGATAAATATGGACTTTATTGTGGGTTTGCCCCGCACTCGGAGACAATATGACTCTATTTGGGTTATTGTAGATCAAATGACAAAATCACCTCACTTTATTCCTATCATGGTTTCCTTTTCAGTGAAGGACTATGCTAAGTTGTACATAAGAGAGATGGTGAAGTTTCATGGAGTGCCTTTATCCATTATTTCTGATCATGACCCTTAATTCACTTCTCACTTTTGGAGGTATTTTCAAATGGGTCTAGTGATACGTCCAAACTTACACCTCAATTAAGAGGTATAAATGGTCGAAGTTAATTTATAGAACTCAACGTGAGTTGAGGTCGGTCCCATAGAGAATTTCTTTACAGAAATGATTTCACTGTCGCGTTTTACTCAAATGTCGTTATTATTTCCTAAATAAACAATTACTGAAAGTAAAATTGGTTTTAGCATTAACGCTTTAGTAGCCAAAACTATAAAGCAACTCTAATTCAACAATGAACAAGATATCAGTTTTGAAGTTGTTTCAATAATTAACTGAAACTAGGATTGTGTTCCCCTTAACGTTGCATCGAACGTTCTTCCATAATTGAGTTTCAAGAAATTTACGTCTAAACATTTCATGCGAATTAACTATATTTGACACTTCTCAGTCTACTCAGATAATCTTTACTCAAGTCGTCTCGGTCCCATAGTGTTACACGATTTACCCTCGCCTACAATGGTGTTAAGATTCTTTTCTCTCAAACTCAAACTTTGACTCCACTTAGTTAAATTAGTTTAGCTTTTTCCTAACTATCATTTTTTCTCGAAAAAATGACAGATACATTCTCATCCTAATGCGTGTACTCATCAGAATATATGAATAACAAAAACTAAGCTACAGTTTGTAACCACAAATTGCCTTTCACTCATTTTACGAAATCACAATTAAAATTCCATCATGGATCGCACAACCTCAGTTGTGGTGTTTAGCTACTCATTATTACACGCAAATGTTCAGAAACATATAATGAAAACATGTTAGAAATTGCTTACGAGAATAAGCAAATCAACCACCACTTTGATAGTTGAAGAACCGGAAAAACCGAACTTCAAACTTAATTCAATATCCGAAATCGAAATCCAAAAGCTATGAATTCCGGAAACTTGTTCGTCGTTCAATGAAACTAGGATAAAACATAAAAAATGACCTATTTAATTCAAATAAGTGTTTTAAAAAGAGTCCTACTCGAAGTAGGAGTGAACTGTCGGGCCCTTTCACGCACACTTCCACGACTAATCAAGGGGTTCACGGTCCGTGAAGCCCTCCGTGCTCTTCCCTTGTAGTTTCCCAAAAGTGGGTCTTCAACATTTGACACTGGAAATTCTACACGATCACCACGATGGACCGTAATGAGGACCACAGTCTGTTAGGCCTTCCGTGGTCTTCACCTGGTCAAAACTGCATTTCAACTTCTCAACACTTAAACACTGGATCCACTTCACGATCAACACCACAGATAGTGACGATGACCACGGCCCGTATAGGTGCCCGTGGTATTAACTTGGTCACGATCAATTTGTAACTTTTCTTTGCCCCTTCGCTGGTTGATTACCACGACATGCACCACGGGACGTTGTGAGGATCACGACTTGTGAAGTCGTTTGTGGTCTTCACTTGGTAACTTCTCTCTTCAACTTTTAAAAGCTCCTTCACTAACCATGGGCCATTGTGAGAATCACGGCTCGTGAAGTCGTCTATGGTCTTCACTTCTAATTTCACTGAATTTTCATCTTTGCTATCTTCTTTCACTTCCATTTGCTTCACCTGTACAAACACTACAAAAAACGTTATATACATATAAATACACTAGATTCTAGTATTAATCCTTAGTTTTTGAGCATCAAATGTGCCAAGATTTCGCGGCAAGTCAACACCCTCAACTTAGAACGATTACTTGTCCTCAAGTGATGTGAAAATCAATACTTTCAGTCCTCAAATTATTCAAACACTTTTGAAACTATGCAACAACCATCTCAAACACAATTTGTATCCAAAACCATGAATCTAACATGCAAGGATCAATCTATGACATCTCATTAGTTATAGTCAGTCATGCTAATTATGCCTGTTAATTATCAGCTAACACAACCTACTCTCAAATGCAATCACTGTGTCCTCACACCAAATAAGTCCCTCACTATGTACTACGCTCACACTCTCAAAGAAATTCTAGGACTAACAACAAACTACCATAGGCTTGCCATTGCTTACCATGCTCTATCTTTCAAACACCCGGAATAGGATCACTGTAGGACTTTATTGGCTTGTAACATTGCTTCAGGATAGGGAATCGATATTTGGGTTTATGAGTGACTAGTCCCTTGGTTTTCCAAAGTTTCGTTTGCACACAACTCTTTTCTGAGCGATTCCCTCTTTTACTTCATTTCAGCACATCTCAGCAGCCATTATTTTCTTTTTCTTTTTCTTTTCTTTTCTTCACACTTCTTTTTTTATATGTACTTATCTCACTGGTTGAACCTACTTTTTCACTTCTTCTTTCTGCTTGGATTGAAATCACCCTCATCTTAGGCTTTTGGCCTTAGTTGTGACATCGTATCTTCTGAAACCAAAGAATATGATATTACTGGGTAAGAACAAAAATTGATTTTTAAGCTAAAATTGGGTTCAAGTGGTAAGATTTTGATTTGGTAGTTCTATTTTTGGATTTTTACTGGCTTACAAAAATGGCCTATTGATCCTTTCCTATCCAGTTGTTCTCAGACTTAAGCAAGACTATTCAAGCAAGTTCTAGTTTCTGCTCATGGTGTTAGACTTCAAACAACACTCACACACACACATGACACAGGACTACATTATCCAGTTTCTTGGTTCACCAATTTATTGATCAGACTGACAATTCTCAACATGTAAGTATTTAAGATGTCATCTAAAGATCCTCACAGTCAAATTTCAGATCTAGGTCATCATTTTTAACAGACTCGCTGCTGCAATACTCAATACACAAACAAAAACACAAAACCAATTTTTACAGTAAACACAAAGTCAACCTCCATTCATTTTAACAACTTAGAATGGCAGGTTGCTCACCACCCCCTCCCCAAATAAAAAGGACTTTGCCCTCAAAGTCAATAGAGAAATTAAAACAGGGCTGTGAGGAAGGGTCATACCTATGACGCTCTAGGCTACGGTAGTCGGCTCAACATTGGCACCTTTATCAATGGGTGAAATCTCAGAACTCAGCACATGATTAGGTTGACCACCACTAGCCGTAAGGTGCTCCACTTCCAGAAGCTCCAGCTAACACTGTGTCTCGTTATTGTTGCTCACATGCTTCTTTTTTCTCGCTGCCTTCCTTGATGCCTTGCGGGCTTTCTTTTCTTGCCTTCTTTCCTCTCTGGATAGGTCAGCATGTATTTCCTCATCAGATTATCTGGCTCTGTGTTTTCTCTTGCCGGACTTACTCTTGGGTAGTTCTCCCCAGACATCATCAAGTGATTGAGTGAAGGGTGCTTGATTTAGCAATTGCATCAAATAATTTGGCATGACCGGAGTGGGTACCTATACTGGCTGTGTGGCCAATTTAGCAACCTGAGTTTGCATCTCGGCCAAATGTGATTTGAATGCTTTAGTGTCTATTGAACCGGCGGCCTGAAATTGATCTTAGACAAGGTTCTCCACCAACCCATCAATTCTGTCTTTTAAGAGAGCCAGCTCCTTCCGCATCTCATCTTTACTCTATTTTTTCGCAGCTAACACATATTTCTCTATTAGTTGAGGCATCCAGATTACAATCTGGTCGACCAAGGTCCTAGTTTGGCGCTGATCTTCAACCAATTTCTCAAGAAAAATCATAGGAATAGTGACATAGGTACCTGGAGTCTCTGAGGCAGAAGCAGATGGTGGTGGTGCCTCTGTATATGGCTGGGATGACTACCCTCTGCTCTGGCCCTCTATTTGCATGTTGAATATCAAATGGGACATGAGGAACGACAGCCAAAGTACCCACCGCTCCAGACTTCGCACCAAAAAATATTTCACGACATCCTTGATTTTAGAAAGTTGGGTGAGTCTGAATTCTTCACCCCATTTGTCAACTAGCTTGTTTGGTGGAATGTTCACTTGTCGACATAATTTTCCTATCATAGAGGGAAATGGCAATCCGGCCCTCTCATTTAGTGCCCTTTCTCGCAGCTCAATTTTTATAAACCGTCCCACATTTACCGAGTAACCAGCCACGAGGCATGCTACCAAGGAAGCCAGTGAAGAAGACAATGTGTTGTCATTAGCTGTCGGTCTCAATTGCGCACGGACAACAGCCCACCAAACCTTGGCTGGAAAAGATAATGAAGCTTTGGAAATAAGTGGTGGCAACGTTGTGACCTAAAATGCATTCTTCCCATATATAGTAGTATCTAGCGCAAAACCTTCTCTCGAGAACTCCTAATCTCCATAGTAGTATCACTGGTGACTTCATGATGTTTCCCTTCAAAAATGCCAACTGAAGCTGGTGCCGAGTACTCCGGAGCATGAAATATCCTATTAATAGTAGCCTCAGAAATATCTATTGATTTGCCCCAAACTATAATTGAGTTGAGTGGACCCCTGGTAATGGAAATGTCTCTCTGTCCACGTTTCATAGTCTCTGTTTCCGCAACAAATTTCAGCAGTGTAGTCGCATAAGATGAATAAAACTCTTTGGCCGAGTGTCTGGAGTATTCTCTAGCTGCATTGTCCATCCAGTCGAACTGATGGAACTGAAATGTCTGATAAATATCGGTGTAACGACTCGCAAAATGATAGGTTGAACTAGAGACTCATCGTGTGGGTTAGTGTAACCTTAAGTTAATGTCTAGGCTGTTTTAGAACTTAATTGAGCAAGAAAGTAGCCTAGGGTCCAAGAAAGGGCCTAAGCTAGCAAGCTAGAGTGGAAGAAACCTTGTTCTTTTATGGACCTTTTGGCGATGGGACTACTTGATCGCCCAAAGGGTTGGGCAATTCGACCTTGTGCCCTTGTGATCACCTAGTGGGCTGTCCCCTTGGCCAAGGTTATGGATCAAAGGGCTAGCTAAGTTGTAGCTTGCCAAGCAGGTTGGCGAATCACCCATTGGTCCTCTAGATCGCCTACTGATCTGCCTATTTAGTGAGCTTACTGGAAAATTGGGTGAGCCAAGGGTGCACTTGGCGAGTCGCCTAGTACCCATGCTGAGCCTAAGGGTCCAAAGGGCGAGCCAAGACGTGAAGAGTGTAGAGTTTTAAGTTAAAACCTTGTGGGTCCTTAGTTCTTTTCCAAAGTTGAGTCCACATTATTCTATTCCTTTCCTAGAAACTATAAAAACTTTTTAGACTTGAATTCCTTCAATCAAGTCACTCCAAATAGAATTAAAAGAAGACCCATCTCATCTCAAATATTTCTCTCACTAGGATTCCTCCATTGAAGAAGAAGAAAGAGGGGAGGCTAGGGCTTGAAGATTCAAGGTGTTTTTTCCTCAAATTTCGTGGGGATTCAATAGCAAGGTATGGTAGTCTTCATCCTAGTTTAAATTTTCATTCAAATGAGCCAATTGAAAGGTGATTTCAAGTTTTCAAGTTTCTCAAAAACCTAGGATTTTACTCAATCTCATGGGTTCCTTCGTCAAACATTTTCAAATGGTTATTAATGATTAGTTAGGATTGTATTTGTGTTTAATTGATGATTTATAATTAAAATACTCTATGATGAATTCCCTCAATTCCTAAATTGTGCTTTTATGAAGTGGGTTTGTTGATTCTGAAAGCATGTGAATGGAATTTGTCTAAATTGCTCTAGTATTTTGAATTGTATTACTATAGATGCCTTAATTATAGTAAATTGTTGGTGTCTTGGTGATTTGAGATTTCATGGCCTTGGAGGCATTGTATGAGGAATTGAAGTATTATCATGACATTGTATATATGAATGTGAATCCAATAAAGTTAATGTGATCATGTCTTGAAAGTAAATGTGTTATTATTGAAAGGTTATTTCTCAATTTGACACTTATGAATGCTGATGATGGAATGTGAAGGGTTCTTCAATGTATTGTATATCTTGAATTAGTAGGCTTATGCATCCTTTTCTTTTATAAATGATATTATTGTTGATTGTTGAATCCTTGGATCAGTAGGCTTATGGCACCCTTCCATAAATGAAGTAATGTATCTTGGGATCGGTAGTCTTATGGCACCCTTCCATATATGATGTAAATGAACTTTAGGATCGGTAGGCTTATGGTACCTTTCCATGAAGGTTAATGATGAAACTTGAATCAGTAGGCTTGTAGCACCCTTTCAAGAAGAGTTCATGAGCTTTCCTAAAATGTACCTTGAATCGGTAGGCTCATGGCGCCCTTTCATGTGTAATTAAAATGTACCTTGAATCGGTAGGCTCATGGTACCCTTTCATGTGTAAATAAATGTACCTTAGGTCGGCAGGCCAATGGCACGCTTTCATGTGCAATAATGTTAAAGTAATGAACTACTCTATGGGAATGTAGGCTAAGCACCGAGTGGATTTGGTTAGATGGAAACTCTCCCGATGTTTAGGTCGGGTATCAATGATCATCTACCTTATCCCATAAACTATGCGCTGGCATAGGTCTAGCTAGTGGATCCACATAAGCTATATGTACCGGTCCTACCTTAGGCAAGTAAGACCACCTCTTTACGGTGTGGGGACTTATGAAACCAGATTCCATGACAAGATCTCATGGTCTATGTCGGTTAAACGCTTATTTCCATCATGTAAGATACATGCCTTAGTTACTTGAGATGTTCTATAACGTGTGGGTAGTAGTATGGGATGCTATCCATACATTGCACGAGTAGGCTTTGAGAAGCTATGGTTTCATTCTCTAATCTCTAAATGCTAATGAATGAAAGTGATCAAAAGAAAGTTAATTAAGAAGGTTGACTTAAATGCTTATATGTGATGATGCATGCTATACTTGGATTGTATTATGAGTTACTTCCTGTCAAGACTTATTGTATATGAAGGTCCTTCTTTATGATGGCTTCAAAGGGGTACTTAGTGTGAGTAGTAGTATGATATGCTACTCATACATTGCACAAGTATGACTTAGAGTTGTCTTAGATGTTGGTCCAAATGTGTTGTTTTGATTTATGTAAGTTATATGTTAATTATGCATGAGTATGGTCTAAAGACAAAAAGGAAGAATTGTAAGTTCACTTTTGGTGACCTTAAGGTGGTATTTTAGTGTGGATGGTATTATGGGATGCTATCCATACATTGCACAAAGTATAGCTTGAAGGTTACTTGAGGTAAAGGCTTTAATGTGAAGGTAATGGCTTAGATGTTGATTATGTTCAAATATGAAAATGTGACTTGTATGTTGGTTGTGTTTGTATATTATGCCTCTTTTACCTTTGTTCATGAAGTTTTATCAAAATGGCATAAAAGCATGACTTTCCAATAAAATGTCCTTTTCAAGCATGTTTTTGCATGGCTATCATACTTGGTACTTAATTGTGCTAACCCATATTTGTTTCATGTTTACTACAAGTGTAGGTTCCGGCATTAGACTTGCTTTTCTCTAGTTCAACGCTTGGACTAAGTTTCTCCAAGATCAAGTGGTATGTCCTCATGGATTCGAGGACAAGAACTCTTATGTTTCGTTTCTTTCATGTAATAGGCATTAGTAGTCTTTTCGATTGTAAAAGGTCGGGTCCCTACTTTGTTTGAAGATATTGTTTAGATGGCCATGTGAGACGATACACTTTCGCTATTTCAAGTGTTTTTAATGAATGTTTTCTATTGTGGATTTAAAGAAAAGTTTTAATTCCGTACTATTTCTAAGTATTTTATGTTATGAATGCTTAGAGGCTTTTATAAGACCCCTTCGGGGTTGAGTACGCCGTGTCGCATCTACGGGGTACCCCCGGATCGTGACAAACATGGTATCAAAGCACAAGGTTTTGGGAATAGCTTATGTCATGACCCGGGCTACCCACTAGAAGTAACATGGCGTAATTGACCCCGAAGGGGTCGCATACAAGTCCTTAGAACTCATCATTACATAAAGACACATAGAAAATACGGAAAAATTAAAAACTTTTACAATCAAAGTCACCTTCTTCATCTAAAGAAACTAGAACCAGACTTGTCTCAATCACCATCTATACATATGAGTACAAATAGGGTCTAAGCCCTTAAATCAATAAAGAATCCAAATATAGGAAATACAATATAGTTCCAAACATAGGAAATGAACTAGAAACTAGAATTAATAGAAACTAGTCCTCGAACTTGAGGATTCACCAAGCCTCGGGAATAGTCAACCCAAGCTTCACCTTGAAGAAAGTAGTATCAACGGCCCGAACCTACACTCATAGTAAAAAGGAGAAAATATGGGTTAGTAAAAATAATTGTACTAAGTGTGGATTCCATGCACAAAATCCTTAAATCATGCATAAAAGGGGACATTTAGTTGAAATCATGCCTTTATCAAGTTTTGAAACCAATATGCACATTAATGAAGAAACACAAGCCAATCCAACATACAAGCAACCCAAAGCCACACTAGTGCAATGCAAAGGTAAGGTCCCATAACCCTACCAAATTCCAAGTATCACTTTTAAGCTACCAATAACATATATACTTCATCTTATCATATTTCATAACCAATATACATAAATTGTGAAGACATTCCTATTCATAACATTCATACATACCATTTCTTACATAATCCATAAGTCAACATAATCATAAGAGAACGTTACCAAAACCCTTCTTAGAGTGTACTTGTGCAATGTACAAGTTCAGTCCCATACCCCCACTCACACTAAGTAGTTCCCCTTAAGAAGTCCTAGTTAAAGTCCACGTCCTTACCATAGTTCATATTCATATTATTTAGGGAAGACTTGCAATAACCGACATAGACCATGTGAGCTACATGGAATCTGGTGTTCTACCCCCACACCGAAAAGAGGTGTTCTACTTGCCTAAGGTAGAACGTACATTCTAGCTATTTAGGTGGATCCACTAGCTAAGACCTATGTGGGCACATTGTTACGGAATATGGAGATTGATTCTAGAAACCTTATACTACTAACGTGCGGGTTTCTCTCTCACGAGACACCTTAATGTAAACCCCACTACTAGTGTGAAGGAACCCATCTCATACTCCTATCCGCTTAGTGCTATGCACAACCCCCTTTAAAAGTCATAATTAGCCTTTACTTAGGTTTATAAGAACATTCATTAGGCACTCATGCCAACATATCATCACAATAGATCATAGGGTCCCTAAGTGAGAAAGCTCATTTCATTTTAGAAACACTAACTTGTGAGTATACCTTTCACATTGAAGTCGTATTGTGATCATGAGGAACATCATTTCAATCAACACTACATAGCATAACATACATACATACTTCATACATAACCAAGTGTATAGGGTATAAGGTAGAAGGGTCATGTCATCAACACCACAATAACACAATAGATATAGAATCATCACTATCTAAGTAATTCACATTCTCATACATAATCCCCATAAAGAGACATAACCTACATACCTTTGCCCTTCAAGGGTCTTGGAATCACAATCAACCCAACTATATAAAATTACTACATAATATATGAGGAATCCATGATATAATAGCATAATTAAAATAAACATAATCAATTGACATATTCATAATCTCACCCAACCTATAACATCAATCCATGATTTACCAAATTGGGGAAGACATGGGTCCGTCCAAGGAGAATTTCGAGTCAACAAAAACAAATTTCCATCTTTCTACACACAATCCACCATAACCAACCATAAACAACCATAATAAATCAAAAAAATTCGTTTTGGAAGAAGACTAATGTTGAAGAGTAAAAAGAGTAGAAATTGGGGGATTTGATTTATTGATAACATATTTGAAAGGGATTCTTGGGTGATAGCTACCCAAGGATGAGGAGAAACCATACATTAACTAAGAAGCTCCAAGAAATTTAGGGAAGAGCCTTGAAACCCTAGCTTCAATGTATCCTTCTTCTTCGTTAGTTTAGAGAGAGGCTTTTAGAGAGAACTGGAATGTTTTTGTTTTAAATTGAGTGTTTGAGAATAATGACCAAAACTTGTGAATTTAGACTTAAAACCAATATATAGTTTACCCCTAAAATACCCGAAACGCGCCCACTTAATTTGGAATAAAAAGGAAATCAACTTGGGGTCCCTCATTTTAATGACCCCGTCCAGCCCTTACGCCTCACTCCACGGACCGTAGTCCTATCCGTGGAGTTGAGGCAGGAGCCCCCTCAAATGTGCCAACCACCCCATGAGGCCAAGGCACTACCACGGGGCCTCTCCCGATCCATGGTGATGACCACGATTCGTGGTAGAGGTCGTGGTCTTGAGGCCATGTCAAGGCTTTCCATGCCTTGCCTCCACATGCCATGGCATGTTCACGCCCCCCTTCACAATCCCCCTCTCCCTCGTCAGGTGCAACACGGATCGTGGTGGTGGCCGTGGTGCCTTAGACAGTAGCTCCCCCAAATTGCCCCCAAACCTCATGAGACCAAGGGAGCATCACGTCCATCTTCACGAGCTGTGGAGTGGACCACGACTCGTGGTCCCTCTTGTGGAGGTTGAGGCAGTTTCTAGGACACTTGGAGTCTTCCTTCCTTTGGCCAAGGCAACTCCACGAGGCCTCCCACTAGCAGTGGTCATGACCACAAGCCGTGGTGGTGGTCGTGGAGCCTGGGGCAGCCTTGGATTACCCCTTTTGCTTGGCACTCCTCCCCTTGGCCTTGACTCCTACACCCCCATAACACACTAAGATGGTCTACTAAATTAGTGGAAATTCATTTTATATCATTTGACCTTACGTTTAGGCTCTAGTTCAACTTACGAATTTTTCCAGGTTGTTACAATATCCCATCCCCCTAGGAACATTCGTCCTCGAATGACACCTTGAACACTTTTAGGGGAGTTAACGACTCAAGACTAGCAGCCCAACAACAAGATATGTAAATCAATTGCACAATCATAGGAGGAAACATCAACTCCATATCATAAGCTCCATTCATCACAAATGTGGGAACTACCTCCACCACCTCATTGTGCATCAAAATTACCATTTCGTATAAATATGGGAGGAACTACCTTCTCCAACAAGAACAAGCTCAACACAACAATATTAGGCCAACATACTTTTTCATAACAACATAACTAAACATGTTCATCAACTCATCCCATCAAGTCACATATGTTAACACCATAGACAATGCATTTCAACATGAGAAACCTTAAAATCCATGAAATCTCAATTTATACCCAACATGAATTTCAGCAACAACATGCTAAATGCAAAGAAATCATGCAACCTCATATACTATACATGACTCCACAAAAAACTACTAAACTTTGAAGAGGAATTTACTTACCTCAAGTTTGAATTGGAGTAGAAGCAAACAGATAAGGGTAACGTGACATCAAATCGGCCTTGGCCTCCCATTAGCACCCTCAACTAGGTGATTCCTCCACAAAACATTAATGGAAGCTACCTCCTTATTTCTCAACCTTTATACTTGTCAGTCAAAAATCTCTAACGGGACCTCCTCATAAGAAAGGCTTTGATCAACTCCTAAACCTTCTAAAGGGAGGATGGACACCAGATCACCGATGCACTTTTTGAGCATGGAAACATTAAACACCAAGTGAACTGGGGCCAATTCATTGGGTAACTCTAACTCATATGCCACATTTCCAACACGCTTCAAGATTTGGTATGGGCCCACATATCGGGGACTTAACTTCCCCTTTCTGCCAAACGTCATAACACCTTTCATAGGCGAAATCTTCAAGTAGACCCAATCACCAATTTCAAACTCCAATTCCTTCCTTCTATTATCGGTGTAACACACTGTATGTCTAATGACCTAAGCTAGAGTCTAATGTATAGTTTAGTAGCCTAATCAAGTCTAAACTTAAGGTTAAGGTCCTAAACTAATTTTCCGAACCTAGTACTAGGGTTCAAGTTACTAAAGGTCAAGGCACAACCACCCTAGGAACCCTCCCCCACAAGGGTCCATGAGAAGGACCTAAGGGAAGGTCCACAAAGCTATCCAAAACAGCCTCATCTACGAAGTGGCAACCTGCGAGACGTGGGTTAACTCACGTTCCGTAGAAGGGAGTCATGAGTCCAGCCTTAGCCTCCACCAAAACTCCCCCAAATTCCATGCCACAACCCCAAACCACGAGCATGTAGTACGGTTCGTAGACCAACTCACGCTCCGTGGAAGGGTATCATGAGTTGAGACTTAGTCTCCTCACCAAGACCCGCAACCTCACCCTCTTAGTCCCAAACCACAAGTGGCCAGTACGGCCTGTGTTTCAATCTACGCCCCGTGGACGGGGACTCGTGGATGGGGCCTAGCTGCACTACCTTGGCTCGGCCAAGGTGGGGGTGGTCTGGTTATTTATTAATTAGTCTATTAAGGGTTAAAACAGTTGTTTTTAGTTATATTAAGTATATTAAACTATTTTTAAGTATTAAAACAAGTCCAATAACCCAAACCCCTGACCACTCAAATCAAACCCACTTCCCCTCCTGAAAACATTTTCTCTCAAAACACCATTGAAGAACAATAAAGAAGCTCAAGATTAGGGTTCAAGCTTCAAACTTTTCAATTAAAATTTGTGGGAAAACATCAATTAAGGTATGGGGATCTTGATTCATGGAATAGTTCCTACATGAAGCCCTTCAAAACTCTTAAATTGAAATTGATATCTTGACTAAAAATTAGGGTTTCTATTCTAGCCATGGGTTCATCCTAAAAACATTTTCATTATGTTAATTGACTTATATTATGGATGATTTGGTGTTAGTTGGTGATTTCTATTGTGAATATCCCGTTGAACACATGTGCACCCCCATGACCACAATTTCATGAATGTGGATAAATGTATTGATGCAAGAAGATTACTATGAATTGTATCTATGATTATTTAGTGATTGAATCTTGTTTGATCCATGCCTATTATAGTATCTTTAGGTGTAATTGTGGTTCTTGATTCATGACCTTGAAAGGGGTAAATTTCTTGGGTTATGTACACATCGAGGAGTGTGGTATATGAACTTGGGATTCCTTGAAAGGTAAAGGTTATATGGAAATGGTGCAAGGTGAGGTATTGGTGAATGATTTTTCTTCACTTATATCTTACATTGATGTTGTATGAATTGTCTAGAATGAAGGTAGTGTATTGTGTTAATTGATATGATGATTCTCGTGAAGACACTATGAATGATAATGTGAAAGTTCTACTCACATATTAGTATTGATTCTAGGTTGAAAGTGCCTTCTCACCTTAATGAATTTATGAGCTACTTATTGAATTGTATTGAATGAAGGGTTGAATATTCCTTCACACATGTAGATACATTATAAAGACTAATTATACTAAATTGGGAATAGTACTAAGCATCGAGTGGAGATGGATAATGAGGTAATGAACCCTCTATTAATACAAGAGGTAGGGTCATCTTAGTGAACGGATGAGATGGGAACTCCTCCGGTAATGCAGGAGGTAGGGTTTCTAGAAGCAATGTCCTTATCCCTTAACTATGTGCCAACATAGGACTTAGCTAGTGGATCCACCTAGATAGCTATATATGTAGTTCCACCTTGGCAAGTAGAACACCTACTTTTGATGTGGGGTTATATGACATCGGATTCCATGTAGCTCTCTTGGTCTGTGTCGATTATGGTTGATTTTCCCTAGATAATGAAATAATGAATGAATCATGAACTACTCTATAATTTCCTAGTAAGGTTGCATGGTAGGAGTGGGGGTATGGGACTTCACATATATATTGTACTAGTAAACTTAGTAGGATGATATAGATGGTTCTTATTATTATGTTGAGACATGAATGCATGCATGTATATTGAATGGATAGTTGCTATGATTAACTAGTCCTTGAGTTCAAATGTTATACATGACTAATTATCTATTTTTGATTAGTGAATATGATGAAGCCTAAGAGTAACATGTGTGGTTGAGGTAGTTCCTAAGGAATGCTTAGTAAGGTTGGTATTATGGGATGCCAACCATACATTGCACAAGTGGACCTTAGGGGTTTCTAAGGTCATACCTTTACTATTTTGAGAATATAATGGTGATGTTGGATTGTATCTTATATTGATTATGCAAATTGGTTTCAAAACCTCATAAATGCATATCTTTCAATAAAATGTCCTTTTTGCATGTTTTAAAGTTTTTATGCATATTTCCATACTTAGTACATACTATGTGTTAACCCCTTTCCCTTCTACATCTTATGAGTGTTGGTTCTGGCTAGGTGATCTCTACTCCCTACTTTGAAGAAGACTTGGACTCTACTTCTCCAAGACTCGTGGTAGGTCTTCAAGATTCGAGGACAAGCATTTGATGCCACTTTATGTTATTTCTTATTGTAATAGACTTTTGTACTTCTTTCTATGAGACTATTATGTATAAATGGATATGGACGCTATTTGAGATTTTCTATTGTATTCCTATGTTTAGATGGTGTATGTGAGTGAAGAGTCTAGATTCCTACTATTTTACTTTTATGAAAATGAAGTTTGAACTTCGATTGTAATGTTTTAATTTTCCGCATTATTTCTAGTTTCTTATGTTATGAAGATACTAGGGCTTGTATGAGACCCCTTTGGGTTGACTATGCCATGTTAATGTCTAGGGAGTACCCCTGGGTCGTGACAAACTTGGTATCAGAGGATAACTTGTTGGATAATTTTAGGGTTGATGCCTCATACACCACATCTAGTAGAGTCTTGTTCACAAGTGTGAAGCACACCACACTTATGAATAAGAGGCTATAAGATGTTTAAGAACTCTCATCTTCTTCATTACTCTTTCATCGTGCTTAAGAGTTGTAACACTATAAAGTCCTTTTCTTCTAATGCTTTTCTTATGATTATAGGCAATGATGACAAGAAGGGCAACCTTAAGAAGAAGGGCAAAAGAGATGGTGAATGATGAGGGAGTTCCTCCCCAAGAGCCATAAGGGACTCAAGTTCCACAAGTTCCACAAGTTCCTAATGATGAAGGAGCTATGACTAATGTGCAGATAAGGACGGCTCTCCAAACTTTGACTCAAGCCATGACGGCGCAAGCACAAGCCGTGACCACTCAAGCTCAAGCCATGACGGCTCATGCAACTAGGGAAGTTGGTGCCCGCACCAATCCTAATTCAAGTACCATGGCTTCAAGGTTATAAGACTATACTAGGATGAACCCCCCCTATCTTCTTGGATTCCAAAATGAATGAAGATCCACAAGAATTTATAAATGAGGTCTACAAGATAATGGAGGCTATAAGGGTCACATTTAATGAGAAAGCCGAGTTGGCTGGATATCAATTGAAGGATGTGGCCTATGTGTGGTAGACACAATGTAGGGACAATAGGCGTATAAGTGCGGATCCCATAAGTTGGGAAGTATTCAAGAAGACGTTCCTTGATAAGTTCTTTCCCCGTCATAAGAGGGAAGCCATGGTTGAGGAATTCATCAACCTCCGTCAAGGGGAAATGAGTGTCCAAGAATACTCCTTGAAATTCAGTAGGTTGTCCAAATATTCTCCCTCTTTAGTTTCTAATCCAAGAGATGAAATGAGTTGCTTTGTCACCGGTATATCCAATGCTATTGAAGAAGAGTGTCGAGTGGCAATGCTCTAGGACAACATGGATATCTCTAGGCTGATGGTACATGCTCAACAAGTGGAAGAGTCAAGGCTTAGAAAGAGAAATAAAGAGGTTAAAAGGCCAAGGGCCGATGAGGGAAATTCATCAAAGCGTAAGTTTGGAAGGTCAAATTAAACAAAGGTTAAAAAAGAGTTTACCAACCAAAGCCCCTCCAATGCTCCTAGGCCTAACAAAAGGAAGATGACTACTCCTAAGCCTCAATGAGGCAATAGGAATGGTCCATATGTTGAATGAACTAGTTGTGCAAAATGTGGTAAAAAGCATGAAGGGAAATGTCTTGCCGGTATGGGATATGGATGTCGAAAAAGTGGCCACCAATTGAAAGATTGTCCAACCCGTACGGCCAAAGGAAGGCAAGGTAATCAAGCTCCTCCATGTGGCTCCAACTCCAATGCTCCCAAGAAGAATCGCTTCTATGCTCACTAATCTAGGAGTTATCAAGAAGGTTCTCTGGACGTCGTTACTAGTATGTTACAAGTATTTTCAATTGATGTTTATGCATTATTAGACCCCGGTGCCACTTTGTCTTTTGTTAGTCCTTTAGTGGCTATGAAATTTAATGTGCTCCTCGAAACCCTAAAGGAACCTTTCTTTGTGTCTACCCCAGTAGGTGATTCAATTATAGCAAAATGGGTGTATAGTGTTTGTCCAATCTCCTTGTCTTATAGAGTCACTTTGGGTGATTTGGTAGAACTAGATATGTTGGACTTTGATGTCATATTAGGGCTGGATTGGTTGCATGCTTATTTTTCTTCCATACATTGTAGAACCCGAGTTGTGATGTTTCAATTTCCTAATGAACCCGTTTTAAATGGAAGGGAGGAAACTTAATCCCTAGAGGTTGAATAATTTCATGTCTAAAAGCTTGTAAAATGATTTCTAAGGGGTGTATCTATCACATTATAAGAGTTAAGGACCTTGTGTCCGAGATTCTTCCTTTAGAGTTGGTCCCCGTAGTAAGGGATTTTATGGAAGTATTTCCCGATGACTTGCCCGAAATCCCTCCCAACCGGAAATTGACTCCGGGATTGATCTTTTGCCGGATACACATCCCATATCCATTCCTCCTTACTAGATGGCCCTAGCCGAATTGAAGGAATAGAAGGCCCAACTTAAATACTTGCTAGATAAGGATTTTATTCAACCAAACATATTTCCATGGGATGCACCGGTTTTGTTTGTGAAGAAAAAAGATGAGTCTCTTCGGATGTGTATTGATTACGGACAATTGAATAAGGTCACTATAAAGAATAAGTATCCGCTTCCTAGGATTGATTACTTATTTGACCAACTTCAAAGGGCGGGTTACTTTTCGAAAATAGACTTAAGGTCGGGTTATCATCAACGTACGGTGAGAGGAGTTGATGTTCCTAAAACAACGTTTCAAACTAGATATGGTCATTTTGAATTCCTAGTAATGTCTTTTGGTCTCACAAATGTCCCGGCGGCATTCCTGGACTTTATGAATAGGGTGTTTAAGCATTATCTTGATTCATTCGTGATCATTCTTGTTGATGACATCTCGATATACTCCAAGGGTGAGGGAGAACACATGAAACATTTGAGAATGGTGTTGCAAGTCCTCAAGGATCAATAGTTGCTTGATAAGTTTAGCAAGTATGAGTTTTGGCTAATATCGGTTCCTTTCCTCGGTCACATTGTTTCTAGTGAGGGTATAGAAGTTGATCTGAAGAAAATGGATGCGGTTAAAAGTTGGCCTAGAGCCCTAAGTCCCACCGATATTTGAAGCTTTTTGGGTTTGGCCGGGTACTACAGAAGATTTGTAGAGGGCTTCTAATCTATACTATCTCCATTAACGGCCTTGACCCAAAAGAGATCCAAGTTCGAATGGTCGGAGTGTTGTGAAAGGAGTTTTCAAGAGTTGAAGGATAAACTCACCTCCACTCCGGTGTTAGCCCTATCGGAGGGTACTGACGGATTTGTAGTATATTGTGATGCTTCGAGAGTTGGGTTGGGGTGTGTTCTAATGCAACATGGCAAGGTAATCGCCTATGCGTCAAGGCAACTCAAGATTCATGTAAAGAATTACCCAACTCATGACCTCGAACTAGCGGAGGTGGTTTTTGCTTTAAAAATTTGGAGACACTATCTCTATGGGGTACACGTAGATGTGTTTACCGACCACAAGAGTCTCCAATATGTCTTTAGCAAAAAAGATTGAAACCTCTGACAAAAAAGGTGGTTAAAACTTTTGAAAGACTACGATATGAGTATCCTATACCACCCCGGGAATGCTAATGTGGTTGCGGATGCCTTGAGTAGATTGTCCATAGGTAGTGTTGCTCATGTAGAAGAAGAGAAAAAGGAATTCATTCGGGATGTGGATAGATTGGCCCGGTTAGGTGTCCCACTAGTGGATTCCACCAAGGGTGGGTTCATGGTTCATCATAGATATGAATCATCCTTTGTTGTCGATGTGAAGTCTAAGCAACACCTTGATCCTATATTGATGGAATTGAAAGAATCGGCTCTCAACAAGTCTATTGATGTTTTCTCCCAAAGGGGATATCGGGTGCTTAGGTACCAAGGTAGGTTGTGTGTTCCGGATGTTGATGGTTTGAGGGAGAAAATATTAGAAGAGTCTTATGGTTTGCGGTATTCTATTCATCCGGGAGCCACCAAGATGTATTGTGACATACGGGAAGTCTATTGGTGGAATGGTTGAAGAAGGATATAGCGGGTTTTGTAGACAAATGTCCTAATTGTCAACAAGTAAAGGTCGAGCACATGAAACTGGGAAGTTTACTCCAAGATATAAATATTCCTACTTGGAAGTGGGAGGAGGTGAATATGGATTTTGTTGTGGGGTTGCCTCGTACTAGAAGGCAACATGATTCCATTTGGGTCATTGTTGATAGGATGACCTAATTAGCCATTTCATTCCCGTCAAGACTACCTTTTTAGCGGAAGACTATGCTAGGTTGTACGTTAAAGGGGTGATGAAGTTGCATGGGGTCCCTTTGTCTATCATATCGGATAGAGGTGCTCAATTCACCTCACATTTTTGGAAAGCATTCCAACAAGGGCTTGGTACCAATGTTAAACTTAGTACGACTTTCGATCCTCAAACCGATGGTCAAACCGAGTGCACCATTCAAACCTTAGAGGACATGCTGAGAGCTTGTGTGATTGATTTCAAAGGTAATTGGGATGATCATCTTCCTTTGATCGAATTGGCCTACAACAATGTTACCACTCAAGCATTGCCATGGCTCCGTTTGAAGCACTATATGGTAGAAGGTATAGATCTCCGGTTGGGTGGTTTGAAGTAGGCAAGTTTGCTCTAATTGGTCCTGAACTTGTCTATGATGCTATTGCGAAAGTTCGACTAATTAGAGAAAGGTTGAAGACGGCCCAAAGTCGACAAAAGTCTTATGCTGACAATAGAAGGAGGGATCTTGAATTCGAGATTGGTGATGGGTCTACTGAAAAATCTCACCTATGAAAGGTGTGATGAGGTTTGTCAAGAAGGGGAAACTTAGTCCCCGGTATATGGGCCCATATCAGGTCTTGAAGCGTGTTGGGAAAGTTGCTTACGAGGTGGACTTGCCAAATGAGTTGGCCCCGGTTCACCTGGTGTTTCATGTTTCAATGCTCAAAAAGTGTATTGGTGATCCAATGTCCATCCTTCCTTTAGAAGGTTTAGGAGTTGATGAGAACCATTCTTACAAAGAGCTCCCGGTTGAGATTTTGGACCGACAAGTGAAAAAGTTGAGAAATAAGGAAGTAGTCTTCGTTAAGGTTCTATGGACGAATCACCTTGTTAATGGTGCTACATGGGAGGCCGAGGCCGACATGATGTCCCCCCTACCCTCATCTCTTTCCTTCTACTCCTACTCAAGCTAGAGGTAAATAGTGAAACGACCCCAAAAATGCCCGAAAATGTGCTTCGGAAACACCTATAATTGTAATTTCCATATATCTCAAAATCCGTTTCGTTTTTCGAAAATCCGACTTCATATTCTTGTTTAGGGGGTCAAATTGAGTGGGAA
>JAJOOG010034525.1:0-19802 GCA_029582565.1 Solanum infundibuliforme
AATGTTTGTATTACGATAGCATTTCTACATCACATTACTCGAGGTACATACAATACAATCCTTCCCCAAACTTTGATAACCCCGATTATTTTGTGCACCAGTTGCAAATATCAATAAATCCCTAATAAATATTACTTTCTTAAGGGAGTATATGGATTTAAATACATGCCAACTCTATCTGGAAGTGGAACTAATACATATTACTTTACTACTGATGACTTTGAATTACTCAGTTTCGCCAATTTCCTTATAAGAATCTATCCATTCTTTTTAAATTTATTGTTCAACATCTTTATGAATGCATACGAAAAATTAAACAAATCAATGCATCATGATGATTGATGACGTATTGGCATTTTTATTTTTCTTTCAAAATTTCGCAGCTTTATAGTCCATTGTATATCAAACTCATTTACATCGAAAACTTTGAACTTTTACTTCGATATTCTAAGATATAAATCTGTTAAATTTTAGTGTAATCATGTAGTTTCAACTACCATATAATTGTAGGCAAAACTACATATAATTTTAGGTAAATTCATGACAACAATTTTATTTTATTTTTAGATCCGCACGCTCCGCATCAATTTAGAATTTTTATTTTATTTTTATTATTTAAATCCACCCGACACTTGCATAGCAGAAAAAACCACACCGCCCCACCAAGTATATAAGAAAGCATTTTTTTTTTTTTTAAAAAAAAGATAATATACATACACCTAAATAGCAACATATAAAAATTCGAATAATGATTTTGGCTTGGATCCTCCGATCATGATTGAGCTTGAATATTTTGCCATGCTAATTGCCAAAAAATGGCAGTTCTCACCCAACTTTTTCACCTTATTCTGGGAGGGAAGCATTTAGTGAGACAACAGAGAAACTGCAGGGCTCTTGGTTTTCACCTTTCAGTTTCACTACCAACAATAAGTCTACTAAACACAGTAAAATAGCCAATCCATCAGAACTGAAGAATAACCAGGGCATGTAACCGAAACTCAGTACGTGCAGAAGAATATATAACCAAAAAAAATCAAGAATGGCCATAACATTATTAGAATGTAATACTCTCTATACTGCTGATACAAGCGAGTGTTGTGTGACAAATAAGCAAAAATTACAGGCTTATGCATACCATAAAGATACATTCACATTACTGCAATCAAAGCAACTCAGAATATGAATTTATCTTGCACAAGCTCTAATCTGTAGGGGCCTCAAACCTTGTGGGAGTATCAATTCCCATCATGCAGCAAAGGCCGGATATCAAAATTATAAGCAAGACAATTGCCTGGAACAGTACGTAAAGAACATATATAATCAGTAAACACAAAAGGCAGCAGCAAGGGAAAAAAGGGACATAATCTGATTTTACCACAACCAGAAGAAAACACTAGAAGCAGCTTTGAACTGTGGACAGATGCAAACAACTTACCACAAATATGCCCTCCAAAAATGAGGATTTAATTTGGCAAACTCCATCACAGCCATCGACTGATTTATTTCCAGTACCTTCAGCAAGAAATCTTTCTACTTCCCTATGAGAGGGGAACTGAATTGACCTAAAAGGATCTGACACATAGAGTGCAGTGTATTTTGCTCCCAGATTCTCCACATAACTGAGTAGTTGAGATAAAACTTGTCCTACAAGTTTATCAAGTTTAAGAACTATATATGACCAAAATAGGTATAAACCACATTCTCCATTGATATCATACCTTCAGAGGTTTGATCTTCAGCTCCTCCCAGAGTACGGTAACCTTGATCGCATAGAACAATCAAATTTGGCTGCTCCTTGGATTGTTTAGTGATCCTTGATAGCAGATAATTCTGTAACACAAGACGGATGAAAAGAATTAATACATCCAGTATACACGGAAACAGCATCCATATATATACACATACAAGCAAGTAGTAGCTGTGGTGAACATAGCCACTGCAGTAAAATCTGTAAAATGTCACTTCTTTTATTTTTTTGGGTGCCTCATTTTTTAATAGAATAAAGATTACTCCATTATTAACCTGAACTGAGTGGACATCAGTGAGTTTCTCAAAACTTCCACCCTCTACAGAGCACGATTGCGAGAAAGCAATGTTGCTGGCCTCAAGACCATGCCCACACGTGTTTGTAAATTCTGAAATCAAGGAGCTTTCCACTGATTCTCTCTCCTCTGATGCATCAATGTAGGGGAATGCCAAAGAAAAATTGGACTTTGCAACAGAGGCCTGATCAAGACATTTTTTACCACAGCTAAGATAATAAAAATGAACTTTTGCAGCACATCAAGAACCAAGCAAAAAAAATTTGAATCAGGGAAATGATTTCCGAAGTTGGGAAAACTCTAATTACCTTCAGCAAGTCCACAAGCTCCGAATTGGCATTTTTGGGTCTAGAAATATCCACAGATAGCAACTAAACAAGAAATAGACATTAGAAGCTGAGGCAAGGTAGAAAATATCAAAAAGTACAATAAAAACTTGCAAACCCTATGTGTTAACAAGGTCCCATATGAAAGTTGAGATGCAGTAGTACTTTACGAGCTTAAAGTGGCATTTTCACTACCCAACTGCAATTCTCCTTCAATGGGTAAATAAACCAAATGGAGTTGTTTGTATCAACTCAACTATCGGGGTTAGTTTAACACAGACAACAACCACAAAGGGTTTTACTTAGAGCTGTCCAATTGGCGGGTTGGTCTAAATTTAGGCGGGTCAAAAATTGGAATGAATTAATAAATGTGCAGATCAAAAGCTACTTGGACTGAAACAGGTTAGGCTAACACGTAATAAAATGTGGGTCATAGCCCAACCCTCCCAATCCTTGCGAAAGTTTAATTGCTTTATTTGTTGTTTCATAAATTTTTAGTACCAAATAAAATTTTCTTCTTCTTTATTATAGCTATAAATAACATATCAAATTAAAGAAAATGTCTTCTAAAAATATTGACAAGATTACTCATGAGTCAATTCAACCCAATTTTGTAATGGGTGGAAATAGATTGAGCTAAATAGATGGGTTATTGACCCACCCAAACTTGACCGGGTTTGCGGATTGAGTATGATTTTTCCACCCCTAGTTTTACTCATTATTCAGGATACAAATGGATTCCAAACACACTTTGGTTTTTTTACTGGTAAGTAGGAATGGGTTCCAAGTTCTGCCACCTTTTCGGCAGTTTGAAATCAGTGTGGAGCAACGTAAATTTTGTAGGAAGGTGTATCACAATCTCGTCATTGTCTTGCTCCGAAGCATATAAAATTATGAATCGATTGGCTTAAATAAAGTGTGTTTGGATAATTTAATTCCAGGAAAGTACAACAAAATATTGTTGTTCTTCCCCTAAAACTAAGAGATGCCTACCTCTTTCCCAACAAAAACAAGTGCAAGATCCAGATGCTGTCCACCTTCTTTTCCTGAGCACTAATGAAGATAAAAGACAATTCAGTTTCCTTCAAAAATTGAATCAAGAGAAAGTAGGCAGGCAAGAACTAATAGAATATAGCGACAGGAAGTACCAGCAAGTCCGACCAACCACCCTCAGCCATAACGGACTTGACTAAATCCTTCAGTGAAAGGGTTCTGTAATTGACAGCTTCACTTGAGGCAACTCTGTAACATAAGTAGTCAAAAGTTTCAGATAATACAAATTTACGCATAGATCTCTTGGCGACAATCACCATAAATGTGTTGCAGTTGCAGTTCAGGTAAGTTGCAATTTGGTGCAAATTACCTTTAAAAAACAAATGTATCATCCCACATAAATATGGAATACAGAAGAAGGGGCATACATAGGATATCAACATGTTGTCACCAACAACTCATTAGCTAGGCAGTAGGGCTCACCAGTAAATCGCAGATTAATATTTTAAGGACCTAAATGATGTTTCTAGATGGTTCACATAGCTATGCACCTTTGCTTCAACTATAACCCAGCTAGGAAATCTACTGACTTTCCGAGACTTCATGCCATTGTATTGAAAGCATGTTAATTCTAGCGAGCAGCTTTTGTAAGTCCTAAACCTAGCTATTCTATGTAGGTCTCTTTAGTGTACTACTTGTATACCGAGAATTTCTTATAAAATTAATACTTCATCAAATAAAGTTCCTAAACATTGCTATCACGTACACAACCTAGCCAAAGTAAGAAGTCATTTTGGTTAAAAAATTAAAGTTAGTGTTTTCTATTCAAGTAGACAAGGAAATAGAAACTTACACAAATTCTTAAGTGTTGAAACTCACAATTAATGGCTTCTAGGTCTTGTAAAATGGAAAAATAAAAGGGTTTGTAAAATCTTTTAGAAAGAGGCGAAGGGAGGAACTACAGGGAACAATTATAGAAATGGAAGGAGCTACTGAAAATTTATGAATTTTGAGGCTATAACGTAAGAAATTTAATGGGAGTAATTGAGGCATTAGAAAATTGATTGTAGCCAGAAATTCTGATTGTCATTAGGATTTGATCTAAGATGCACGGTCTATATTTTGGAGATTTTTGTCCATATTAAAAGCTGTTTTCTTTTGAAAAAGAATAGAAAAGTTTATTAAAAGCTTTAACATTCTAGAGGCATGTGATTTTGACACTTCACAGACCCCTTCAGTCTTCCTCAAAGAAATAAGAAGAGTATATTCGAGATTTACAAGAAAGAATACACTGGAAATTGCTTTACATCAGGTGTTCCAAAACAAAAGATCTTGTGTAAGAATAAGGTATAAATTACTTTTGACAACTAGAAGCTCAGGCCACAAAGCAAAGATGGGATGTCATTTAGATTTGGTTGACCTTCCTAGATGAAGGCTGCCTATGAAGAAATTGATCTCACTAATGGAGTCGAACATTGCTAGGGTTTAAATTCAAGTGATGTGAATCATCAGATGTGCAAGAACAAAACAATCAGGCCATTTGGATTAGGATTACAATGGATCAAAGAAGTCAACTTGGTGATATGTTCCCGACAAGAAGGTAGATAAGTAATGGACACGTGAAAAAAAGAAAGATGGTAACGCCAGATTACAAGAGAAAAGGCTAGGTCTACTAATGGTAAAAATTAGTCGGGCATTTTGGTGAAAAGGGATAGTTCAACAACTGAGTCTTCATTATTTACCTAAAATTATTCCACTATACATAGTTGAAAAGTATAAGCATATATGCAAGCAGAAAATCTCCATGAGAGATTGAGAGGTTCAAACAGAGTAGCTAAAAGCTGGAGCAGTGTGGTTTCACGAGCGTAGCTAGGATTTTCAAGGGTACACAATAAATTTGCAGATCTTACTTCTATTTGCTCATGCTTAAACAAGTTAACAGTCGACCCATGACAACAACAACAACAAAGACTACTCCTAATTCTTTTTCCATTTCTCAATTATTTTTTGCTGGTTGACTTAATTGGAAGAAAAAATATGGGAGACGCTTCTCAGAATGTTTAGCTATCAAGGAAATTGAAAAACTATCATCACCAGTATGAATAGTTAAAAGGACCGATAGGAAGGGATTCAGAGACACCATGAAGATAGTAAACATTAATGTAGTAATCATTTTTCATAAGATGACAATGAAAGATACACTTTGATAGTATGGATCTAGGAGAGTCAAAGGATTTTGTTATTTACTTAGAGCCTGTTTGGATTGGCTTATTTTAGGTGCTTTTAAGCCAAAAGAGTTTTTAAGCAGTTTTGTAGTGTTTGGGTAAAATAAAAAGTGCTTATAAGTACCTATTTTAAGCTAAAATATCAAAAATAAGCCAAAGGCCAATACAAACGGGCTCTTAGTTGGCATTTAAGTTTTGCTTCCTCATTTTTCTTTTTGTTTTGTGGGGAAGTAAGTAAGTGACACTTGAGTTGTTAGTTTGTTTTATCACTCAGCGAGCATGGAAACAATGAGTTCCTAAAAAAGATTGTTTGTGACATTGATACATATCATAGTCATCCTACCTTTGGTGCAACTTTACAAAATTTAGAAAGAAAAATTAATGCCATAGTCTATGGGTTATTTTATAACTGAGCGTGCTAAGTTAGCATAACAGTTTAAGAATAATAAAACATAAAGTGACAGCACTTCTAACAACAAACAAACAAAATTCACGAAATACCAAGATATGTGTACACTAAAGAAAACATCTTTCACAGAACATATTTCTAAGTTACGAGCAAAGACATTGAGATATAATTTGATTAAATTGACATTCCTAAAGCTATTTAAGAATAATAAAACATAAAGTGACAGCACTCCTAACAACAAACAAACAAAATTCACGAAACACCAAGATATGTGTACACTAAACAAATCATCTTTCACAGAACAGTTTTCTAAGTTACTAGCAAAGACATTGAGATATAATTTGATTAAATTGGCATTCCTAAAGCTTCCCATGGAGAATTTACATCCAAGACAAAGTTAAAAGACCTAGACTTGAAAGTTTATGTATCGTTTGTGAGATATTTATATCATCTATTGTTATACCTGTGATAAAGTTAGAGAGGTATGTGATCAGAGTACTGTGGACAATGCTTGTACAGAGTTGGAAAATCACTGGGGTTGGAAGAAGATGCACAGGGTAAAATAAGCACATAAGATATGGGAGATGATACCATCGAACACAGTTTCACAATTATGGAGAGAACAAGGAGATTTTTTTGGTGGAGAAGCAATCCAAAGGAAACATTCTAAAATAAATTACTTGACAACTTCTTTTCTTGGAGCAAACAGGAAATATCTCTGTGAGTTTTGCAGCTTTAACGTAAACTTGTCCTAATACACAAGCTTAAGTGCTTTTATGAGAATAAGGAAACGTCATACTAATAAAATTTTATATTTCTATTAAATATATTTGAACTACCTATCCAGCATCACTTCATAGAGAAGTGGTTAGAGGTATTAGAAATAAATAATGAGCCAAGGTATTGACCTAATTGCCTTGACGTAGCTAGTCTTCCCCTAAAGAAAGAGGCTTTCTATTTTTAATAGACATGATTATAAGGAAAGAGGCTGTCTATTTTTAATAGATATGATTATCATGACTCCTGACCATATTTTGAAATGAAGTACCTACCTAGAACCTCCACCTCGTCTTCTAGTTCTTCTCCATTCTCTTTTTCTTCCCTTTTCCTGATACCACTTATCTTTTTGTTCTACTCCTCAATAAGCTATTTTAGATGTCCCTGAGTTCCCCTCTCTTCATATCTTCCCTCCCCTCCCTCAACTTATTCTTACTGCTGCTCCAAGCCCCATCTGACCTCCTCTCATTTCTCCATTCTAGACAGATTTGTCCTCTATTCTCTCAAAAACGAAACAGCTTTTGCATTCAAATTTTGTATTAAGAACTGTCTATTTACATATATCACAAATTTCTAATAAAAGTGATGGAACATTCAATTAATCGAGATTACCCAAGATTGCAAAGGTAACTGTGCCACCAACCCAACACATATCCCAATAAAAAAAAAAGGAAATAAGCAAACAGTCTTCCTGTAGTTTGTTTCTTCTCAGTTGTTTTTCCCTTTTGCTTTATCACATGTTCTCCATTTCTGTTTGTTCAGTTGCCAGTCCTCAGTTACCAGCAGTTTTGATTATTTGATTTCCCTTCTTGAGTTGGACCATTATCATTATCCTGATTTCAAGTTTGTTCACCCTACTACTTCTTCCAGCAAAGAAATCATTTTCTCTACTCATGAGCCCAAATGCACACCTTTCTTTTTGCTCCCTCATCCCATCTTCTTTTTAACTACCCACCAAAATTTCCAGCTCAGCACTTGAATTTTCTCTTGTTTCTATTCATCGTACGTCATTAGATGATTTCAAGTTACTCCTCTGGAAAATCCTTCAGGCATCAACAAAGCCACACAAGTATTTTCACCATAGGACGAAGAACAATGGACCAGGTAATATAATGAAATCTAGTTTACCAACCTCAAGAGGAATGACTCAGATGAAGAGAAGGCAGCAGAAACTATGCAGATGTGATAAGATTTGTTTTCTATTTGATTAGTTAAGGGAATGCAGAATGTTAAAGGTACCATAAACTTACAAAGAACAGACAGACAGAACAGCTATCTCAAGAACAGATAAAGAAAATACAACCCCAGACTCCCATTTAACATTTCAAAAAATCAAAAAATGAGATTCAAGCAAACAAAATGGAAGAACTTACAATATCCAGTTTCCTTTTCAAATGAGATGTTAATGTAAGAAATTATTTTTTGGGCACATAATGCATAATGAGTGTATACCAGAAGCAAAGTTTCTCCATCTCCTTTTGCACACTAATATTTGTTTTTCTTTGGGTGACCAATTATCAGACAGAGAAGCAATCCTCCATAAAAGGGACAAACTGAACTTTTAATATGTACCAGCAACAAAACCGCCTCACATTTGAATAGTGAGAAAACTAGCAATATTAGGTTGAAAGCATTCTAGATTACAAATAGTGTAAATAATAAGGAAAGGAAAGGAGAGTCAAAAACGATCTGGAACCTTAAAACAAAAACTCTTGAGATACAATTCATTTTAAAAGAAGACAGTTTCTCCAAGTAAACCATTCTTAGTAGAAGAAATGTTTTTTATCCATCTAAATGAGAACTTCATTTTGAACAGAGGTTAGCTATCCAAAGTATTACAAAAAACTGTGTGTAGACATCTGAACGATAGATTAAACCCTCATTGAAAAGATTTCTGACAAGGAAGATTACTATTAGGACATACAGACGAGCACTCAGATTTGGCATCTCCAGATGTAATTAGATTCTGGCAGGGTGAATTGTTTATGCCTCCCTCTAGCTTAGTCAAAACATCCTTCCCTCTAGTTTGAAGAAAGACCTCCAATTTTTTCTTTTCAAATAAGGACCTTAAGCCTCCACTTTTTATGGAGTCACAGATATAACCCATATAGGGAGAATGAGTAAGGTACTATTAGAAGTAGAGAGAGGCTATGAGTTTGGGAAGCTAGAGAGGAAGATGGAGTAGTTCATCCTATTTTGCAACCTCTGGTAACAAACAGTATGTCAAGATCTACTGTAATAAACTATATTACTGAATAGAGGCACCATTAAACCAATAATCTGCTTTGAATCCCTGGTGATTGAATAAGCTGTAACAAAATCAGTAGAAATTTAGAAGCTGCAATAACCAATAAGAAGGTAAATCCATACCCATAATGATGCGGTGACCAAAGAAAGGAAGGAACTGCAGATGGAAATGTATGTCCGAAAGGGACTTCAACAACAACAATTAAAGCAACCAACAATGCCACGGCAACCGTCTTCATCTTTCTCCTGAACATCAAATCACAAATTGACAAGACATTAACTGAAAAGATTCAAAATCAAAATACAACCAACATAGTAAGATCAACAAATTCAGACATCTAGTGCACAATTACAAGGATGATTTGACAAATCTAGATGTTTGACCCGCAGAACAAAAGGATAATTCATTCTTTTACAATATCATCTGAATCAAAAGGCAAAGCAGTGCTCATAAACAACAGATCAGAGAAGAGAGTGGATTTTATCTAACCTTGGGAAGGCTACTGATGCTGTGATGCAGGTTCAATGGAAGACTCTTCAGCACGTTGCTGTTTTAATCAATCTCTTACTTCCCTGAATATGATAGATAATAATACAGATCTCCATCCACTCTGACAAATTACACTTCCGTGCCCTCTCTTTCCTCATATTATTCCTTTGGTCCTTCTATTTTATTTCAAAATTTTACAAACCTATTTTTTATAAAAATCAAAAATATATTGAATAAAAATACTTTTAGCTAATAACTTGTGTAGCTCTTGCACTCATGGTCTAAAAATACTATTTACTATGATCCAAAAATGTTAATTACTTAATAGGTTAAAAATGACCTTTCCCAAGTTTCTTTTTTTTTAAACACATTCTTTTTCTAACAATAACTTTTTCTATCGGCAAATGTTTATCATACTTCAATTAGGAAAAGATTAAAAAATAATAAATTTTCTATTATGAATTTTTAATTGTAATTTAAATGAAAATTAATGATGAGATTATTATGATCTTAAATATATGAAATATATTATCAGTTAAAAATGATACATGAAGTTATTCTATTTTAATTGATAAAATGAGATTAAGAAATAAAGAAAAAAATTCCTATAGTTTATTAGTTAAAGTGATTTAAAAAGAAATAAAATAAAAATAAGGCTCTTTAAAAGTAATATTTTAATTTAGAATATGATGTGTTTAAAAAGAAAGGAAGAATATATTTATTCAAAAAAAAAAATATTTAACCCACTTCGTAACAATAGGGGCATTTCTAAACAAAACCATATTAGTAGAGATATTTTAGTCGAAACTATTAATGGTAAGGACATTTTTAGACCAAATTATTATTGAAAGACATTTTTGTTCAATTCCACATAGTTTAAGGATATTTTTTTTTACTATTTTTCATCTATTTTATTTGAAAATTTTAGAAACTTACCTTCAAATTTACTTGTGACCAAGCTCTTACTATGGCTTGGGATATTATATTTTGGATTGGGATTACCTACAATATTTTTTCCTCCAGTTTTTTTCAATGGGCTTGTGTAACTCCTCGAAAGTTTAAAAGTGATTTGAAAGTGGGGAAGTATTGAAGTTGTTGGTGCAACTGGTTCCACGAACCCCTATGTGAACCATAGAATGTCTTACGGGTCATGGGAAACCATTCAAAGTTTGTGATCTTCAGGATTTTGGGTTTCAGTAAATTGAATGTACTATCGATCAGAAGAGGCCATTGTTGTGGCTCAAAGATTCATGTTTCAGGAGATTTGGAATTTCAGCATCATAGTTCCACGGTTGGTCCCTACGGTCCGTACAAGGGAGTACGACTCGTGGAAGGTGGCTAGTGGTTGAATAACAAAAAGTTAGGGTTTCAGTATTTGATTGATTCCATGATGGACCAATACGGTCCGTAGACCGTTGTACGGTTCATTCATGGTGTCCGTGGAAGAGAAATCGACAGTTTTCTTTAAGATTAATTGAGTCTTTTTCTACATTTTTAATTCCTAAACTATGTCATTTCTAGACTATTTCTAAGCCCTATAACTAATTCTACACTTCAACAATTTTCCATTCCCTCTCATTCTCTTAAAACCCCAAAAGCTCTCAAGTCTTCTTCTCCAAGGATTCTCAAAGTAGATTATGGTACTTCAAGCTTCAAGTCTCCTCTTCCCATTTCAAATGTAGGATTCATCAAGGTAAGGGGAAACTTTATCAATGAATTCCTTTCCATCCATTGAGTTCCAAAAGAACCTCAATTTCTCTTTATGAAATCCTACCCAAATTCTAGGGTTTGCATGATTTCTTATGGGTTCACTAGTTTATGAATAAAATCATTACATTTGATCTTATTATACATAATTTGATATAAATTTCATATTTTCGATGATTTTCACATGAACCCATGCTATATGAATACTTTATGATTATGAACTAAGTTTTGAGACTATGCATGCACTATGACTTGAAGAATTTATGAATTAAGGATGCTTCTAGATAAAGTGTCAACATGTTTTGTGAAAAGGTTACTTCAATTGAATTATTCTTATTACAAAAAAATGATCATAATTTAGATGTTTTAGATAAGTGTCTTTATGAGTATGATATGAAATCCTGATTTTAAAAGGAGTTATTCTATTATATGAAGTTTATGATCGAATTGATATTACTAGATTCTTACCATTTTAAGTATTATGATTATGATATGATTGCGCTTATTTCCATTGGGAGTTTACTTAGCATCAAGTTAATTTTGGGATGGAGGCTCACCCGTTAGTGTAGGCGGAATACTTTAGTATCAATCACATTGTCCCATAACTATATGCCCATGTAGGACTTGTCCCGATTGGGCATTAGCTAGTAGATTCACCTATGATAAAAAACACGGTCCTTACGATAAGTAACTCACTCTCTTTTCTCTTTGAGAATAGTACACCGGACTCCATATTATAGCTCATATAGTTTTTGTTGGTTAACGGTATCTCCAATAAAAGAATGTAGTTTTCACAATAGTTAATGATTTCCTCAAAAATTACGATTTACGCTTATGTCATGATTTTCAAGTATTGTATTGACCTTGTTTTATGTCTTATGAATTCAGCTTATCAAATGTGTTATGTTTTACTTGGTTATGCATTATCATATTTTCATACTTAGCCTGCTCCATGTTTACATTTATGCATTTTCCCTATATTCAGTACATTTTGTGTCTATATTGTCTTATAATATAGGTTCTGACGTTCCTCCATCAAGCCATGGCTAGCATATTGGTCAACATTGATTAGTAATTTTGGTGAATCTTCATGGTTCAAGGGTATGATCATATGTTATAAGTCTTTATGTCTTTCTTACACTTTCTATTTTCAGACTTACTTCATGAGCCAGGGTTTGTCTTAGCCACACCCACTAGTAGAGGCCTATTTTTAGACTTAGTTTGATTTTGCATTTACTGTCTTTGTACTCAGGTTCTTCTTATGTTAAGATTGTCTAGTGAAACTTATATTCCACTTTATCTTTTTATTTATATTTTGTCATTATTTTAGTGTCATTATTATGCTAAATGGCCTATTTATGGTCTCTTGGGATTCTATTTGCCATGTCACGTCTAGGGGTAGTTTGGGTCGTGACAAACTAGGTATAAGAGCCAAGTTTTGAAACAGTCCTAGGTGTCTGACAAGCAAGCTGCATTTAATAGAGTCTTATTCATGAGTGTGAAGTGCACCACATTTATGAATAGAAGGCTACGAGATATTTAAGAACTTCTCTTATTTCATTACTCTAAAGTGATGCGATAGAGTTGAAGTCTATAAAGGTCTTCCTTGTAACTCTTGTTCTATGCGTTTCAGAGCATGCCTCCAAGAAGAGATCCCGTGAGAAGAAACTTGAATGCGAAACCCAAAGTTCCCCGACCCTTTGGCTGAGCAAGTGTCTCATGCAGAGTTTAGGCTGATTTCTAAGTGTTGACCCAAGCCATGACCACACAAGCTAATAGGAAAGTTGTAGCTCCCGTGAACCCAAATATGGATATAACGGCAATAAGATTTAGAGACTTTACGAAAGAGGCAAGAGCTACCTATGAATCCGATATTGGTGATTGAGTTGTTTGATGTATGGGGCCTTGAATTTATGGGTCCATTTGTGAGTTCACTTGGGATGAAGTATATTCTTGTTGTGGTTGATTATGCGCCAAAATGGGTGGAAGCAACTATGCTTTCAAACATTAAATGGAAAAGTATTACTGCATTCTTGAAAAAGAATATCTTCTCCAGATTTGGTACACCTAGGGCAATTATCAGTGATGGAGGTTCCCACTTTTGTAATAAGTTGTTCAAGGCGTTGCTAGAGAAATATGGAGTCCGTCACAATGTAGCCACTCCTTACCATCCGCAGTCTAGTGGGCAAGTTGAAGTGTCAAACAAAGAGATGAAGCAAATCCTTGCAAAGACTGTGAATGCAAATAGAACTGATTACTCAAAGAGGCTTGATGATGCTCTATGGGCCTACCGCACCGCATTCAATACTCCCATAGGTATGTCCCCCTACCAACTTGTATATGGAAAGTTGTGCCATTTTCCGATAGAGCTAGAGTATAAGGCTATGTGGGCACTAAAGAAATTGAATTTGGATTGGGGCGGCGCATCGAGTCAAAGAGTGAATGACATAAATGCGCTTGATGAGTTTCACCAAAAAGCTTATGAAAGTTCAGCTTGTACAAGGAGAAGATGAAGAAATATCATGATCAAAAGATTAAGAAGCGTGAATTTGTTGTGGGTGATCTAGTGCTTCTATTCAACTCAAGGATGCGCTTGTTTCCTGGCAAACTCAAGTCCAAGTGGACCGGGCCATTCAAAGTCACTCAAGTGTTTCCACATAGAGAGGTCGAACTTGAGAACAAGGAGGGAACAAGGTTCAAGGTGAACGGGCAAAGGATCAAAGTCTACATTTGGCAATTAGAGAGTGTGCAAGAAGTGATTCAGGCCTATTACCTTAATGAATTCTGAGTAATTAAGGGCCTGCGTCGTGCCGGGACGTTAAATCTAGTGTTGCTTGGGAGGCAACCCAAGATGTACAATCTAGCCAACTATAGGTTTTTCTTTTCGATTTAGGAGTTTTCTTCTTTTATTTCAATTTCTGTAACTCTTTAGATAGGTGTTTTATTTTTGTATTAGTGTTGGCTAGATATAGCATAGGGTCTGTGTCTAAAAAATGTCTAGAAAATGTAAAAAAAAAGTCCTAATGGTTGCTAGGTGTGCAGGGATGAAAAGCTGAATCTACAGAAAAAGGTTGTGTAGAGGTCTACGGACCCCATCGACGGTCTGTGGGTCCATCCACAGACCGTGAATGGCATCCGTAGACCCCAGGTAAGTTCCTAATTTTTCCAAGTGTAAGAATGACCTACGGACCTGACCTACGATTCATAGGTCGACCCACGGACCGTAGATAGGGTCTCGTGGGTCCAAAACCTAGGGTTTGTCTGACCCAACCCAGACACCTTATAAAATAAAACCTCCTATTTTTAATTCATTCCCAACATTCAAAACTCCCTCCCAACCGTTCTTAAACCTTTCCTCTCCCACAATCACTCCAATTAACTCCGAAATCCCACAGTCAAGCCCCCATTCACTTCTCCAAATTCCCATATCATTTTCTCCCTTCCAAATCCCTCATCTCCACTTCCCTAGCGATTCCACAGTACGGGTTTGGTGTCAAAGGCTTGTCAAAGGGTCTAGAAGTTCATTGCATCACACTCACCCACTTCTATTACTTGAAAGGTAAATGACTTCGCCCTTACTTTGAATTCACTGTACATAGTTTGTATAACAAAGTCACAAAGTTTGAACTTGACCTTGGGTTGTTAATTTTGTATTAGTATGTGAAATTGTATGCTAGAACACCCTTGGTATGATGGTATGTGAGTGTGTAACTACCTAAAAAACTAAATAATCCAAGTTAATAGGCCGAATTGAAAGTTTTGACTTAGGGTTCATAGGTTTTGGTATGATAATCTGTAAATTCTTGTGAAAATGGAACCCTAAGGATGACGAACTACCATATATTGTGTTGAAATGCATGATTAAACCTAGGTTGATTAATTGATTTATTGAAATAATGAGTACAATATGAGGCATGTCTGATACCTGGCACATAACTGACCCACGAGACCCCATCCACTGACCTACGATCCGTAAGTCAGGTTCGTGGGCCTGTTGCACATGAAATAGTCACCTAGTGTGGAACCACAGAGGTGGACTACAGGTCGTTCCATCGACGGACCATTCTGCACTTCTGTGGTTCACATCAGAGACTCAACTTCTGGGAACCTTGACCTACAAAGGGGACCTACGGATCGTAGGTTCATCCATGGACCGTAGGTACCCACCGTAAGTGGATAGTTCTGCTACTGTCCAAGAATTTTTTCAGTTTTGGTTTTGGTTCGTTTCTTGTTCTAAATTTTTTCCGAGTGTGTTATTTGCTTGTCTTGGTACTAACTAAGCTCTTACAGGTACTATGCCCCCCAAGCAAACTCCGACTTACGCTGCAAAGGGCGAATCGAAACCAGTGGAACCGTCCTTTCGGCTGATTGTTGAGGATATTGATGTGGAGTATGTTCCACCTCGCACCAGGACCTCCGCCACTGCTCCCCGCACTACACGAAACAGAGCTCGGCAGGTGAGTTTCGATGTGGTCACTGCCCCCTAGTCTGAAGAGGGTGCCATACCGATCGACTCATAAGATGACTCTGAGTACGCATCCGGCTCCGTCTCCGGCTCTAGTTATAATGGCATCACCGCTTCATCTTCTAAGACTGATAGTATGGGTGACGTTCCAGTGCCCCAAAATACCAACCCTACACCAGTTGATGAGGAACCAAATCAATGGTGTGTGGAGGGGTAGTATCAGAAATACAGAGATTCCCGCATGCTGAATGATAAAGAGAAGGTGGCTCGACTACTTACCGAGGAGCTCCAGGCTCTCATAGGTAGCCTGCACACTGCTCCAGTCATTGAGGAGCTCTTTCGTAGACATAAGGTCGAGTGGATGGCCTGGCACCTAGGCACGTACAATAAGGATATAGTCAGGGAGTTTTATGTTTCCTATGCTGCCACCGTTTGAGGGTCCATTTCGAAGCGGGCCAACCCCGCAACTCAGCTCCCACTTGAGGCCACATTAGTTTGGGGGTTCACTATGGACATCTCCGAGACCACCCTCTGCAGGCTCATCTATGGTCCAGACTCTGCCTATCAATACGGCAGAGTTCGACTACCGCATGGGCATCATCAGGAGTGGGGCATTTCAGAAGAGTGCCGAACAGCAGGAGTCACTCATTAGGTGGCTAGCCAGGCATCTTGCTGCGGATGGAGAGCATTCTGATTGGGTCAATACCTCTAGCCTGGGCATTCGGAAGGCGACTCTCACTTTTGCTGCCAAGTTCTTTTGGCTGCTGGTACAACACAAACTATCCCCTACTCAGGCGGACAACGTTTACTTGGGACCAAGCGGTGACACTTACAGCGATTGTAGCAGGGCTGGAGGTTGATTTTGTCCGCATCCTGATAGCGGAGATTCACGAGAGGGCCTTCAAGGCCACCACTACTTTGTTGTTCCCCTACCTCATCTTCCACCTTTGCAGGGACTCCGGTGTACCAATATGGCATTGTGACCGGTTGCTTCAGGCAACCAAGACTCTTGATATAGGCCTTATTCGAGATGAGGCCAATGCAGCTGCACCTCGCAGGGAGCCACAGGTTAAGGTGCCACGATTGGGCTATTTTCTTGTAGCAGATGTGGAGTAGATGCATGATGATGACATTGCCCCTCCAGCCACTACAGCATACATCGAGGCTCCTCAGTCTCCGGTCACCAATTAGGCCCCTAGCTTGTCCAAAGCCACTCATTCTTTCGATTCCACCGCCATCCTTTTAGCTCGAGTACGGAGGCTGGAACTACTGAGGGTCACTCTGCTTCAGCATGTGAGGCCATGGATGCAACGTGATATAACGGAGTCCGAGGCTAGGGTTGAGCAGCGGATGGAGCATATGATGGACCTGAAGGTCCAGGTTGTTCATCAGCACCTGGATGCCTTTTAGTTGAGAGTCCTGGAGAGGACGGCCCCGACCATTGATGTAACCACCCTTAAGAAGGAGATAGCCAGCCTCCGTGCTGATGTCACTATACTTCTTACTCCCCAGAGACTGAGCCCGAGTCCACTCCTACATCATCAGTTGATGATACGATATTGAGTGCCCTATTCAGAGATTGTATGTCACCGCCAGATTCTTCTCGTACTGCTAGGAAGCACCCCCGCTCCAGTCGTACTTCTGATGACATTGAGGCTGGAAGAGCGAGCAAGAGGGAGCGCCAGCAGACTGAGGTGGCCCAGAGGGCATCCATAGTAAACGAGGAGAAGAGATAGTAGTGGGCTAGGGAGATAAGTGTTGGTGCATCTAGAAGCGTGAGCACTACTGATGGTGCGGTGAGAGTTGATGATAACACTACTAATGGTGCTGAGTTGGTATATGGGAGCACTACTAATAGCATTCCACATGTTGATACAGTGGGCTCCAGGAAACCGGACCCACCCGCTGCTTGAGTGGTCTTCGGTGCATATGCACCACAGGTTTGCTTCACCCAATCTTTTGCTTTTTACTTTTTATGCATTGGGGACAATTGCACTTTATTTTGTGGGGGGTGGGGTAAATGGATTGTAAGTGATAGTGTGAAGTCTGAGTAACCCAACTCATAATCCTCTCTTGGGGTTTTCTTGCCTGTGTTCTTTTCCCCAAAGAGACAATTTAATTTATGTTGAACCGGCATGTTTAGGAATGTATGTGTAGGAGTAAGTAGAAAAATGAAAGCATGATGGATTATGAGTGATAGTGTGAAGTCTGAGTAACCCAACTCATAATCCTCTCTTGGGGTTTTCTTGCCTGTGTTCTTTTCCCCAAGAGACTGTTTAATTTCTGTTGAACCGGCATGTTTAGGAATGTATGTGTAGGAGTAAGTAGAAAAATGAAAGCATGATGGAATAAAAAGCATGAAAAAAATTATCCCTGTCCAAAAATGTTGAAATGTTCTAGATCGATAGTCTTGATGAGTTGAATGTGTTGGATCTCACTGTGACATGATAAGGAACCGATTTGACCTCATGACTTAAGCTAAAACTTGAACTTGGTAATATGATAATCTAATAATGAAACAATGTGCCAAGAGTTTGTGAGAAAAGTTGAATGTTCAGACAGTTTGTGCCAATCTAGAACTTGCCCCGTTGGTCCTGCTAAGATGATCTAGGCTAGAATATGGGAAGTGATCATAGGCCCTTGTTCAAATTATTCCACTTAAGCCTAAAATGATCCAACCAAATGCAATCAATGTTCCCTTTGATCCAAATATTTGAGCCTAAAATAGACCATTTCGTTTGATTCACCTAACACGCCTTCCCTAAAATAATTGTCTTGGCCCCGGTCCCTCCTTGGACATGTGCACCTTGACTTAGGCCAAAAGCCTAAGTTGAGGGTGGCTAATTCAAAAGTTATTTGATCTTGGCCCTGGTCCGACATCAGATATTGTGCACCTCAACTAATGCAAAATCCAAAAGTTGAGGGTGGCAATGAAAGAGGAAACCGAAAGAAAAAAGAGTATGAAAAGAGTTTTGTCTTTAAAAGAGAAAAAGAAGAGATAGAAGAGGATGTTACTTTGTGCAAAAGAAGCAAAAAGATGATAAATAAAAGTGCTGAACATAAATAAATAAAGAGAAACAAAGTAAAAGAAGAAAGTGAAAAATAAGAGCTGCAAAGTCAAAAGTCACACTCATGTTGAGAAGAGTCAAGGGAAAGAAAGTAAAATGAAAGGATGTCAAAAATAGGTTGAGAAAAGAGGTAAAAGCCAATGTAATGTCAAAGAGGGCAGAAAGTCACTAAAAAAGTACCCAAATGTACCACACCTGACCCTGAGCCTATGTTAGAAGCTAAAGAAAGTCATATAGTGATCCTAGCAACTAGTTTATTGAGTCTAAGCAGTGAAAATAAGGGCAAGCCTATGGTATTGAGCATTAACTGTACTTGAAGTCACTTCTAAGCGTGAGTGTTGAATGAATCCTAAAACTCAAAATTCATATCTTCTGTGTGAGATGTTTTTGTATTGAAATTAATGTTTTTGTATCATGTTTGCAGGAAATAGGCTTGGACGTGGTAAAGTGAGATGACAGCTGAAAAATCTGCAGAAGTAGCCACCCACGAAAGGACCTACGGACCGTATGGCCTATGATGGTCCGTCGTTGGTGGGCGTAGATGGGAGCATCAGAAAAGTCTGACCAAGTGTGGAACAACAAAGCAACCTACGGACCATAGGTCGACCTACGGGCCGTCCTGCACATCCATAGAAGATGAACTGGGAGTCGAAGTTCCAGTACTTGATGAAAATCGTAAGTGTGGAGCCACAAAAGAGGACCCACGAACCGTAGGTCAACCTACAGTCCGTCATGCACGTCTATTAGTTATTAACTGGGAGTTGAAGGTTCCAACTACTGTGGAAAATTTCTAAGTGTTGACCAACGGAGGGGACCTATTGTCACGATCCGGGATCACCCCCTAGTCGTAACCGGCGTACTCGACCTCGAAGAGGTCTAATACAAGCCTCTTAGCATTCATTCATCGCATAGACACAAAAACTATAAGGAATTAAAAACTTTCTTTACCAAGAAAACATTTCATAAAGAATAAAAACAATAGCAAGCGGAAGACTTTCTAGACTTTATACATGATGTCTCAAAACCATCTAATACTTTAGAGTACAAAATTCG
>JAJOOG010034526.1:0-31623 GCA_029582565.1 Solanum infundibuliforme
TAGGGTCCATGTTATGAATGAACCAAGACATGCTAAAAGAAGTAACTCATAGGGTTCAATCTAATAATAAACTAAGATGTACTTAAGAGAGTACCTCATAGTGTTCTAAAGTTAAAGAAAGGAACTAGGTTCCAAACCAAGAAGTATTAGTATGAGGACCTAAAATTGGTAATTAGAATGAATCGTATTATGGGATGCTATTCATGCATTGCACAAGTATGACTTAAGGTTATTCAAGAAAGTGTTATTTTGTGTCACGTATCTTGAGATAGGATTGTGCTATAATTGCCTTCCTTGTTATTATTGACTAGAGGTGAGAGATTCCCCTGGTTAAGAGAAGTAAGTTAATTATGAGACCAAAGGAGGGTAAATATGACTAGGATGACTTCATGGTTGTGCTTAGTGTGAAGGGTAGTATGGGATGCCTTTCATGCATGCACAAGTGTGCTTTGAGGTTATTTAGGAGTATGGTGCCCTTATGGTAAAAAATCTTAGAGACTTGACCATGTATATATACTAGGATTAAGATGACCAAAAAATGGATACTTAGCTTGGATGGTATTATGGGATGCTATTTAGGCATCACACAAGTATGCTCTGGAGGTTATGTGAGAATAGTTCTATTATGGTATAGATGACTAAAGAGTTGAATAAATGCTTATATGATGCTTATGTTTGAGACTTTCCTTATTATTATGATATTGTCTCTTATGCTTATAGATTATGTTTCATGAAGTATTTCATATGATTTTGGATTATGTCTTATATTGACTAACCCTTGTCTTATGCTCTTATGAATGTGCTAGCTAACATATTTAGTACATTTTGTACTACACATACTTTCCCTACATTCTAATCAAATGTAGGGTTTGGAGACTTTAGTTCTATTATTGACTAACCCTTGGTGAGTCCTTATAGCTTTGAGGACAAAACCCACCATTTCCTTTATGTATTTTATTTCATGTTTTGAGACTATTGAATGGGCTGTGTCCCAAGAGTTTTATTCAAAGTTGTATTAGATGGTTTGTGACAAAGTTTAGAAAAAGGCTTCCGCTTATTTTTAATAAAACTCTTCGATTGTATGGTTAAAAGTTTCAAAATTTTATGTACTTTTCGGAGTCTTGTACTACGTGTTACATCTAGGGGGCACTCCTGGTTCGTAACAAACATGGTATCAGAAAACAAGATTTTGGGATGGTTTTAGGATGTCTCAAACTACGTCTAGTAGAGTCTAGTTTATAAATGTGAAGCGCGCCACAATTATGAATAAGAGGCAATTGGATGTTTAGGAAATCTCATATCTGCATTCTCTAAGTCGTGCCATAGAGTTTGGCTTTAGTAGGCCCTTCTTCTAATCCGTGCCCATTGATTTTCAGGGTATGGCTAATACAAGGGCAAATGCTAGGAGAGAAGAGGAAGACAATGCGGATGTAACGACCCGGAAAACCAGTAAGTGAAACTAGAGTCTAACGAGTTTGTTTTTGAGTTTGATGTGGGGTTTGAGGTAGTAAAATGATGTCCCAAGCTTAGGTTGAGGGGTTTAAGTTACACATCAATGTACGACTCCCCAAGGACCACCCAAGGAGTCCTTGAGGAGGACCCTAAAGCCTAACCCCGAAGACCACAAGAAACCAAAAAGCTATACAAAATATGGGGAGCTACGGATGGGACCTACGCCCCGTAGGTCCATCCACACCCCGTGGATGGACTTCGTGGGTCAAGGTCCCAAATGGTGACCCTCACACCCAAACCACGGACCTGCAAGATGGGGCGTGAGCCTACCTACGGTCCATAGGTCATGGGTCGCACGTCACCACTACTTGCTTTCTAATTTCGATCAAGTGGGGGGTGGTTTGGTAAATTCCTTTTTAGGTTAGTTGAGTTAGGGGATGGTTATTATTAATTAATGAAGGTATTTAATTTTTTTTAATGTATTAAACTACCTTTTAGAATTCATTATTTCAAAACACTGAAAATAGAAACCTCATCTCCTCAAATATTCTCTCTCTAGAAACCACCATTGGAGGTGAAGGATTGAAGCTCTCAAGCTCAAGATCTCACCATTTTCACTCTAGTATTTTGTAGTTTCTTCCCTAAAGGTATGGTAGTCTTCATCCTTGATTAAGTTTCATTCAAGGAGCCCTATCAAAAGATGATTTCAAGTTTCCCCAAAAATCTAGGGTTTCAATTCCAAAACGTTTTTAAAGGCTTATATATGATTAATTATGAATGGATTGTTGAATTCATGATGAAATATGGTGAATTTCTTCTATGAACCTATGTTTCCCCCCAAAATCCTAAGTTGTGATTTGTGATTGGGAATTGATTGATCATGAAAGTACGTTGAATTGTTTATATTTATATTGAATTAGTTATTGAATCATGTTAATTCCCTTATCTATTTTAGTATCTTAGATGTATGGGTTGATATTGATTCATAGCCGTGGAAGGCAATTTCATGAAGGATCTATGTATGATAATGATGTGAAGTATATGTAGGTGATCTCAATGAAAGTGTTATGATCAGGTTTAGAATGTAATTGTGTTATTATTGAAAGCATATTTTCAATTAACACTCATGAATGATGATGATAGTAAGTGAAGGGTTTCTATAATGTGATGTTATATCTTGAATTGGTAGGCATAGGCATCCTATTCTTGTATAAATTAAAGTAACGTGGATTGATGTATCTTGAATTGGTAGGCTTAAGGCATCCTTTTCTTGTATTGATGAATGTGATCTTGAATGAAGTACCTTGACTTAGTAGGCTAAGGCATCCTTTTCTTGTGTAATGAATGTGACTTGACTTAATGAATATGAATCGATAGGCCTATGACATTCCTTTCATAAATGACTAATGAATGTGTTCTAAGTCTATCTCTTGAATCGATAGGCCAATGACATTCCTTTCACAATGAGCAAATGAACTAATGTAATGACGAATCTTAAATCGAAAGGCCTATGGCATTCCTTTCCTAATATGTCAATGTACCATGAATCGATAGACTTATGGAATTCCTTTCATGAGTATTCTAGAGCTATCCTAATAATGAACCATGAATTGATAGGCTTATGGCTTTCCTTTCATGTGTAATGTGGGTTCATGACACCGGATTCCATGTCAAGCTCACATGGTCTATGTTGGTTAATGCTTATTCCCATCATGTGAGATGTGCATTATGGTTTCTTGAGAGGTTCTATGAAGTGTGGGTGGTAGTATGAGATGCCATCCATGCGTTGCACGAGTAGGCTTTAAGAGGGCTTTAGTGAGTTCTCTAATGTCTTAATGACTAATGAATGAAAGTGCTTTTAATGAAGCTAATGAAGAATGTTGACCTATATGCTTAATGAGATGATGAATGCTATACTTGGATTGTATTATGAGTTACTTCCTTGTTATGACTTATGAATGTTTATGTTCCTTATGTATGAGTATGGACAAATGATGAAAAGGAAGAATAGTAAGTTCACTTTTGGTTGTCCTAATGTGGTACTTAGTGTGGATGGTGGTATGGGACGCTATTCATACATTGCACAAGGTATGGCTTGGGGTTTCTTAAGGTGAAAGCTAAATGTGATGAAATGGCTTATATGTCGATTATGTTCTAATGTGATGAAATGACTTGCATGTTGGCTATGTTTGTATATTATGCCTCTTATACTTATGTTCATGAAGTTTTCTCAAATTGGCATAAAACATGACTTTCAAATAAAATGTCTGTTTTAAGCATGGTTTTTGCATGACTATCATACTTAGTACATTAAATGTGATAACCCATATTTCTTCATTCTTACCAAAGTGTAGGTTCCGGCATTTGAGTTGGTTCTCATTAGTTGAAGCTTGGATTGAGTTCTTCCAAGACTATTGGTATATCCTCATGGATTTGAGGACAAGTACTTTTGATGTTTCATCTCTTTTATTGTAATAGACTCTTTTAGACTTTCGATGGTAAAGGGCCGTGACCCTACTTTTGATTCGAATAATGTTTTTAGATGGCCATGTGAGACTAGTAGATTTTCGTTGTTTTAAATGAAGTTCTGATTGTATGGATTAAAAGAGTTTTAAATTCCGTACTATTTCTATGATTTTATGTGATGATATGCTATGAGGCTTGTATGAGACTTTTCGGAGTCTTATACGCTGTGTTGCATCTAGGGTGTAGCCTCGGGTCGTGACATTGGAGCACGAGGTTCCCCTCCAAGTTCCACCCCAAGATCCTCCGCAGGCTCCGATTGATTCTCTGGATATGACTAATATGGAGATTAGGTCGATTTTCCAAATTTTGGCCCGAGCTTTGACTACTCAAGCCCAAACTGTGATGGCTCAAATCAATGAGGAGATGGTAGCTCCGGCAAACCCAATAAGGGGGATGGCTGTTTCTAGGGTGAGAGAGTTTTTGAGGATGAACCCCCCGGAGTTTTATGGTTCCAAAATGGAGAAAGATCCTCAAGGTTTTATAGATGAGGTGTATGAGTTGCTTGTTATCATGGGATTAAGTTCTGTAGAGAAAGCGGAGCTAGCCGCTTACTAATTGAGGGATGTAGCACAAATTTGGTATGAACAATGGAAGGATAGTAGGTCGGTAGAAGAGGGCCCAATAGAGTGGAAAGGGTTCAAAGAGGCATTCCTTGATAGGTTCTTTCCCCTAGAGTTGAGGGAACTATAGATGCAAGAGTTCATAAACCTTCGACAAGGGGGTTTGAGTGTGAAAGAGTATTCCCTTAAGTTCACCCAATTATCCAAGTATGCTCCAACCATAGTGGGGGATTCAAGGGCCAAGATGAATAAGTTTGTGATGGGAGTGTCCGAATTAGTGGTCAATGAATGTTGTTCGGCAATGCCTATCCCAAGTATGAATATTTCTAGTCTCATGGTGCATGCTCAACAAATTGAGGAGCAAAAACTTAAGAAAATGAATAGGGAGGTGAAAAGAGCTAGAACCGATGAAGGGAACTTTTCTAATGCTAAGTCCGATGGACAAGGTAGGCCTAAGTCTAAACAAAGGTATTCCGGTCAAGATTTTTCCAACACCCCTAGGTTTGACCAAGAGAAAGGTAGTGGGTCTCCATTGCCCAAGTTTACTTGCTCCAAGTGTGGGAGGAGTCATTATGGTTAGTGCCTAGCCGACATGGATAGTTGCTATGGGTGTGGAAAGGATGGGCACAAAATGAGAGATTGCCTGGTTCTTAAGGATAAGGGAAGAGAGGATAAGAAAGTTGCCTCTAGTGGTCCGGATGAGAGTGCTCAAAAGAAGAATAAGTTTTATGCTCTCCAATATAGAGAAGATCAAGAGTGATCTCCTCATGTTTCTTCCGGTATGTGTTTTATGCTTTAGTAAATTTCCAAATTTGTTGTCTTTTGTGACCTGTTATGTTGAACTTTAAAGTTGTCCTTAGTATGAATGATGTTTAGAAGAGTTTTTATAGGCTCACTCCCAAGGGGGAGATAGTGTGCCTATCTAGTAGGGTTCTTGTGTGTTTATGTGTTGCCATGATTTCCTAATATGCATGTTCATGAAAATGCTTGGGTATTGTTAGAAATGACTTGTATGCATTGTTTTCCTCATGTTGTAGTTCATTTGAGTCAAATTGCATATAGACTTCATGAAATGAGTTAATGAGCATGCCTTAGTTTGGAGTTGAAAGATTCCTCCTTGAATAAATATTTTTTGAGAGTAAATTGCATTTAGGCTCCAGGAGTGTGTATTGAGCATGTTTTAGTTAGGAAATGATTAGTTCCTCCTTGAAAATGAGTAGATATAGAGTTTCATGCATTTTGGGTTGGTAGATGTAATTCCTACTCCCTTGTGTTGCATTGAATGTGTTTAGTTTGGAATTTAAGTTTTCTTGCTTGGTTGTGTGCATTTAGATATGTTTCATGCATGATAGGTAGCTAGTCTAGAGTTGTGACTGTAGGAAATGTTTATAATCGTCATTCGAGAACGAATGATCCCAAGGGGGAGATATTGTTATGCCCCGGAAACTAGTGAACTAAACTAGAGAGTTATAGAGACTTGCAAGAAAGTTTTAGAGTTAAAAATTAGGGGTAAACTCGTAAAATGAATTCCCATACTTAGAATGAGGGTTTTAGGGTTAGGGCATCAAGGTACGACCCTCCAAGGACCACCCAAGGGGTCCTTGAGGAGGACCTCAAAACATCCCCAAAAGCTGTCAAATTTCAGCCACATACGGATGCCACCTACTGGCCGTAGATGGACCCATGCCCCGTGGGTTAGGGTCGTGGGTCAAGGCTTGAGTTGGCCTTCAATTTCTAGCCACAAACCAGCACCTACGACAGTGCAGCACGATCCGTGAACCCACCCACGGTCCGTGGGTGGGGGTTTCGTGAATGAGGGCAATTTTCATGTTTTAGTTTTTAAGTTAGGGGTTATGGAATTAATTAGTAATTAGTTAAGGGTTAAGGGAGGGTGGATAGTTAGTTATTAAACCACCTATATAGGCCTAATAGACTCCTAAACTAAATCAATTAACTTATTCTTCAAAGAACCCAAATTCCCTCCAAAAAATTCTCTCTCTAGAAGTGAAGAAGAAGATGAAGAGAAAAGAGTAGGGCAGATTTCCTCCATTGATCCCAGCTTGGTTAGGGATTTGAATCAAGGTATGTTATCTTATTCATCTATGGGTACTTCAACCCATAGATCCATCTAGGTATTCCCCTAATTGTGAAGTGAAAAACCCAACTCTAGCTAAGGTTTCTTCCTACAGTGTGGGTAGTGTTTAGGTATGATTCCAATCTAGAGGATAATACCTAATTATGAATGCATTATCATTGAATTATTATATTATGATGAATTTATGTGATTTCTATGGTTAAACCTAGTTTACGTGATGAATTTTATATGTTGTGGGTTTATGCCGTGAAAGGTGAAATTGAAGGATTATAATTGATCTTCTAAAATCAATGTCATGTGTAGTATTTGTTCAAGGTTAGGAACATTTAATCATGAATTGAACTAGACCTTATTATGTATGATGGATCTTGACTTGTAGAGCATAGAAGTTGAACCTTTTGATGAATTATGACTAGAATCACTTAATCATAAAGAATGTGATTAGGTTGCCTTAGAATCTAGGGGTAATTGATGATTGTGAACTTTGAGAGTGTGGCTCGTAGTAAATAATGTTGAATCACTAGGGCTTTGAGAGTAAAGCTAAGGTGAGGAATAAAAGTCTGATAGGTAGAATTGTGGTGAAAGGTCTATACTCACCTAACCTACCTTATAAATGCTTGAATGTATGAAGTGATAGAATCACTTGAACATGGATTGATTGTCAAGGACATCCTTCCATGAGGCATGATTATTAAGCAAGGCTTAATAGTAAATATTGGGGTGTATGTTTGGCCCCAAATGGATATTGACAATGATATGGAGTGTCACACAAGATAGGGTTCGAGTTCTAAGTAGAAAGGAGAACCACACCTAGTTGATGTGAGGACTATCCTAGTTAATGGGGGAACTCTTACGTAGTAGAGTGTGGGTTTTCCCAAATTTAGGTCTCATGAGATGGGAGCCTTCACATAGTTGAGTTAAGGTTTCTAGTAGCAATCTCCATATCCAATGAACTAAGACATGCTTGAAGAAGCATCTCATAGTGTTCTGAAGCATAATTGAACTAAGACTTACTTAATGAAGTACCTCAGAGTTTTCAAGAGTATAAATGGACTTAGACATGCTTAAGGTAATATCTCATATGGTCCATGTTAAAAATGAACCTAGACATGCTAAAAGAAGTATCTCATATGGTTCAATCTAATAATGAACTAAGATGTGCTTAAGAGAGTACCTCATTGTGTTCAAAGTTATAGAGAGGAAATAGGTTCCAAACCAAGAAGTATTAGTATGAGTACCTCAAAGTGGAACTTAGCATGAATCGTATTATGTGATGCTATTCATTCGTTGCACAAGTATAACTTAAGGTTATTCAAGAAAGTGTTCTTTTGTGTGATGTATCTTGAGATAGGATTGTGCTATAATTGCCTTCCTTGTTATTATTGACTAGAGGTGAGAGATTCCCTTGGTTAAGAGAAGTAAGCTAATAATGAGACCAAATGAGGGTAAGTATGACTAGGATGACTTCATGGTTGGGCTTAGTGTGAAGGGTAGTATGGAATGCCTTTCATGCATTGCACAAGTGTGCTTTGAGGTTACTTAGGATCATGGTTCCCTTATGGTAGAAAATCTTAGAGACTTGACCATGTATATAGACAAGGATTAAGATGACCAAAAATGTATACTTATCTTGGATGGTTTTATGGGATGCTATTTAGCCATTGCACAAGTATGCTTTGGAGGTTACTTGATAATAGTTCTATTATGGTATAGATGACTAAAGAGTTGAATAACTGCTTATATGATGCTTATTTTAGAGACTTTGCTTATTATTATGATATTGTCCCTTATGCTTATAGTTTATGTTTCATGAAGTATTTCATATGATTTTGGATTATGTCTTATATTGACTAACCCTTGTCTTATTCTCTTCTGAATGTGCTAGCTAACATATTTAGTACATTTTGTACTAACACATACTTTGCCTACATTGTAATCAAATGTAGGGTTTGGAGACTTTAGTTCTATTCTTGAAGCTAGGTTTCTAAGGAGCTAAGGAGTTGAAGATCTTGGTGAGTCCTCATAGCTTCGAGGACGAAACCCACCATTTCCTTTATGTTTTTTATTTCATGTTTTGAGACTATTGTATGGGCTGTGTCCCAAGAGTTTTATTAGATGGTTTGAGACAAAGTTTAGAAAAAGGCTTCCACTTATTTTTAATAAAGGACTTCGATGTATGGTTAAAAGTTTCAAACTTTTATGTACTTTTCTGTTGTCTTATGTCCATGATATGCTATGAGGCTTTTATGAGACTCTTCAGAGTCTTTTACACCGTGTTACGTCTAGGGGGTATTCCTAGGTTGTAACACTAACACTCAATATCAAAGTGCCACCAAGGTGTCATCCTGAAACTGACAGCTTCAAATCTGCTCAAGAAGAGAGGACTGAACTCCCACATAGGCTAGAACATGCCTAGAATTTGAAACACCCAACCGAACCATCTGGTTAGCTAAGGATAAAATTTCCAAAGCTAAAGGCCTCTCTACAATAGATAAGAAGGCTAGACTACCCATACTCACTAACTTCCAAATCAAGGCATCTGCCACCACATTTGCCTTGCATGTATGGTAGAGAATAGAGAGGTCATAGTCTTTTAGAAGCTCAATCCAGCGATGCTGCCTCAAATTCAGATCCCTCTGGCTCATGATGTATAAAAGACTCCTATGATCATTGTAGATCACATAACGAACCCATATAAGTAGTGCCCCCAGATCTTCAGCATGCAAATTACAACTACTAACTCCAAGTCATGAGTGGGGTAGTTTCGCTCATGTAGCCTAAGGTGCCTTAATACATAAGCAATACCACGGCTAATGAGTGGTAGATTTGCACTCATTTGAGGTCTATTTAGCTCAATATATAGTGTCCTCAATGCTTAATTTTGTACTATTCGGATGATATATTAATAATTTAGAACTATTGAGGAAAATGGATAAGGCAAGGACTGATGTTTGAAAAAATCACCAAAAATACAAAAAGGTGTGCAAACTATACATTGTTGTTCACTAAAAGAGAAGGGTAAATCACCTAATAAGCACAACCTCACCCAAAATGACAATGCATATCACTTGTGTTTATCGAACCACGTCGGCGAACACCATTAGAGAAGGAGATGCACCGAATTAGAAAGGCAGCCTTGTTGAACATCATAAAAAATGATAGTGTGAAAAGAAAGATTGAATGATCGAAATGCGAACAAAGGTGGTACTCAGTGATTCACCTAATGTGAAATGCTGACTCAAGCGAGTTTGCCAACTGAAGTTCAAACTCCAGAAACTTAGAGCATGTGAAGGTGAGCTGAGTAGCATAAGGCGATTCAATAAACGAGCTTGACTAATATCGCTGATTGAGTCACGTATTTGGTTTTAGGCCTAATTTTGGGAAATTATTAAAATCCCCAAGGAGAGAGAAATTAAGAATAGAGTCGAGTTAAGTTCTGAATAGAGAAATATTTGCGTTTTTAGAGAGAGAACATTTTACCTTTGTGAAGAACACTTTCTAGCTTTTGGGCTTTTTAAACTTTTGTGGTTGAAATTGACAAATTGAAGTTGAATCCAAAGTTGGTCCACTTTTAATCACTTAATTTCATGTTACCCCTAGCTGCTTTCATGGAAAGTATAGTCTCATTACTTTTTTGATAGGTGGCTAAAACCCCAAGGTCTAGGGGTGCAATTACGGGGTTGGGTGTTAATTTAATGTAGTAGGTATTGTGCTATGCTCTATTTTGATGTTGTTCATACATGAATTTGGTCTAATTAGCATGAGGTTAATTTATAGGTTAAGGTTGCAAACTTAATTCCTACTTCCGATCTTCGGTCGATGCTCGAAAGATATTGATTGGAGTGGGTAATTAGTCCAATACTAGCAATTTAGGTTTGATGTCTGTAACTTGCTTGAAAATAAAGGTAAGACGAATTTATGTGCCCTATTTCTACATCAAAAGAGAGAATATAGTAAGGTACTGGGTTGTTTAGAATGGCAATTAGATGGGACTGAAAGAAGATTCATGCATATATGCTTTGAGATCAAAAGATGATTAGCGTCAATGAGGATGACTTAGCATATTCATGAATGTTCATCACTATAGAGCAACACAGTTACCCCTATGTGACATCTATTTCCAATCCCATGCACCCCTAGATTACTCGTTAACTCTTGAATTCTTCATGATTTTAGTTTAATTGTGATAATTATAACCAAAGATTTTTATTAAATTGGTGGGATCATCCACCCACTTATTCTAACTTTAACAAATCAGCAACTTTCAATCCCAATTTCTTGATAGAAATTCTCCACGATATACCATTCTCTGTGGGATTTGACCCTGAATTTTTGTTGGGTTTTTATTTACTATGAATGTTGTCCCTTTTAATTTGTTTTAAGGAGGACATGTAAGTGTTATAAAAAATGGCACCGCTGCCGGGGAGTTATGGTTGAGAATTCTAATTGAGAAATTAGATGTTATTTTTCTTTCATTGTAGTAGATTGTTGTTTCGTATAATGTTGGCTGATTTGTAGGTCTTACACAATGAGTGACCATAGTAGAGACAACAACAGTGACTATGGTCAAAATGACACTATGGGTGATTTGAATGACATGCAAATGATCGTCATTCAGACCACATGAGCCATCCGAATACCTCCCTCTATGTTTCACATTTTTGGAACAATGCTACAATTGCTCAAACTGAAAGGAAATTTAGGGGGGCTAGCTCATGATGATCCCCATGAACACCATAGGAATTTCATAAAGGTGTATGGACCATTTGTGTTAAATAATATCTCTCAAGAGTCCGTAAGGTTGGGGTTATTCCTATTCTCTCTATCGGGAGAATATAAAAGATGGTTGGATGAATTGCCAAATGATTCTATCACTTTAGGGAGGAGCTAAATGATTCCTTCTTAGAGATATTCATTCCACCCTCGAAGATGGTTAAATTCTAAACCCTGATAAAAATTTTCAAACGTATTGGAGGAGAGCCTCTACATGAGACATGGCTGAGGTTCAATAATTTACTTTTGCAATGTCCAACGCATGGCATTCTGGGAAAATTGCCACCTTAATACTTCTATTGCAACCTTGATTTAGTCATTAAAGGTGTGTTTGATTAGTTAGTCCAAGGTGGATTGATTAGACAATCGTATGATGTGGCTGCTTTATTGCTAGATGACGTGAACAAGGTCAACCGAGCATGGTACACTAGAGAGAACCAAGTTCCTACTCTTAAATCGAGTTTGAGCAAAGAGAAAATCGAGAAGGACCATGAAAGAGATTAAAACATGGCCAAATGATGACCAAACTCAATTTGTTGTCTAAACATGTCATGGGAGGTGGACTCAATTAGGTAAATACGGTTCGAACCAACAATAGGCAGTGCCCGAATGACGCCAAGTTTGAGGCATTATATAATGTGGAGGTTCAATACTTAGGAAATTAAAGGGGGGGGGGGGGTTCTCACACCAAATACCAACGACAAGGTTGGAACAAGGATAGAGATGGTAATTGGAAACATTGGCGGGGTGGAAATTGGAGAGATAGGGAGATGGAAAAGGACATGTACGTGCCTCCCCATGATCGTTCATGCCTAAAAGAATCAGCTAGGCAAGAAGGAAGCCACACTGATGATATGTTTAGAAGGATCTTCAACAAGGATGAGGGGTCCGATGAAGTGTTGAGGGAATTGAAAAATGACTTCTCCACTTTATCCCAAATAGTGACTTCTCACTCGATGTTTGTCAAACAATGTGAGACTCAATTGTGCCAAATCTCTACTTATCTCAATCCAAGGCAAAAGGGAACATTACCTCGTCACAACATTCCAAACCCTAAGAATTATTGTTGAGTAATTGAGAACTATGTCATGCCAAAACGTTAAATAAAATGCTTCTTGGGAAGAGACCCAAGTCTTTACTTTTATTTTTATTGTTTTCAATAACGTGCATTGTGAGTGTAGGTTGAGGAGAAGTTGAAAGATTGAAAAGGGAAGCATAGGCGATACCATGACCCAAATAGCGATACACCGAAGGCGTTGTGCGGGCTCATTCTAGTCTATCTGAGATTGAACATGTTGATATATGTACTGTCACTTCCAAAGGGCGATCCACGAAAGTTCACTATGCAGACGTGGTCAGGTTCGCTGAATCAGCCTTCAGGTTTGGTATTTATTCAGGCATGTTCGGCAAACATGAGTTCGAATTGGAGATTCGCTGAACATGTTTGGCGTCGTTAGTCGTGACCGACAAACGGGCCTGATTTTAAAAGGCCAATAGTCTTTTCAAATTCAAAAATCAAATTCTTTGATATCTTAAAGTCTTTTCCTCTACTTTCTCTTGAATTACTCCTTTTGAGTGATTGTGAGCCTTTAGTGTGTGTTTTCAAAGTAGGAGGAGTGCATTTTCTTGTATTTCATGTCAAGCCTACCACATTTCCTTGATTTTATCGACTTGTGCTTCCTACTAAGGTTGGTTTTAAATTTTTGTTGAGAACTTTAAGCTTTAAATTGCAAATTGGGTTTGGGCTTGAAGGCATTAAGTTTTATTGTTGGTTAAATTTCATTGGTTAGCTTGATATTGTTTGATTTGAACTGTACCAATGATCTAGTTGAATGTTTGTGCCTGTAAAATACAAATCATGATTTTGTAGGTTGAATTTTGAAATTGAACTGATAGTTATGTTGGGTCTGGCTCGAATTTGATGTGGGTGAAGTTTGAGTAACCCAATGTTGACCCAATTGCATGAGTTTGCCCAATGATAGACACAATGACTACTTTCTTAAGGGAAAATCGTCAATTCGTGCAATATTTAGCAATATCCATGGGAAATATGAGTACCCATAGGTAGATAAGCATACATGTAGATTGTAATGATGCGGGGAAACTCGTATTGGTTGTATATGTTGGGGTTAGTTGTAAAAAATTAGCACTGGCTTGAACACTTCCTTTTTAGTAGGTTTGTCTTAGCTCGCCAAGGAGGTTAGGAAAATCACCAAATAAGCCCACTTCGCCTTCTTTAGCATATATATATGACCTTGGGTGCTGTCCCATTTAACAAGCTTGTCTTAGTCCGCCGAACCCACATGGCGAATCACCGAGTGGTAGAGGACATCATCTTTTATGCCTGTGTGTTTTCAATTTTCACTGTCACTTTTGGTGAACTTGTCTTAGCTCGCCGAAGCCAAATTGATGAATCACTGAGTTGGAATTGACTTCGCCTATTGTGCCTGATTCCTGAGATATTTGCTTCTATCAAATTTGGCAAGCTCACTGGAGCTCGTCAATCTTGTTTCGTGATCTACCTTCCCGTTAGGCAAACTTTAGGATAATTTTTAAACTATGCTTCAAAGTGCATTTGATTTTAACTAACCTTCACAAAACCTATGTTTGAATGTGTGCTTTGCAGGTAATGTAACGAACAAAGGGAAAATAAATGGTTACACCTGATACTGAGTCAGACAAAGACTCTTCTTCTCCTCCTCCTTCTCCTCTAAATATACACAGGGGAATTTCCATTAACGAGACTTCTGAGGCTCCATGTCGTCAACAATCCAATACTCCACAAGAATATACTCAAGAGAGGGTACAATCGAAAAGGGGATGGTGAGGAAGAGGAAAAAGATTAGGCAAAAATTAGTGCAACCCTCCTCCACACCAACACCTACTTCTAGAGTTCTCTTGATTTTCTTCTCCAAGGGCCCTCAATAGGCTCAAGCATCTGTAGAGAGAACCATTCTTGAGGAGAGATGGCTCTCCACAGATGGAGTCATGAGTGGCTACTAAGCTAGCTGGGACACCATTAAGTTACTCAAGTTTGAGAGGTTCATAAAGCAAATAAACCCCTACGTTTCTTCTTGGGTGAGAGAATTCTACATTGCATATGGTAAGGCCCTCCCAAAGAGGCGGAAGGGCACCGTTTGGAAGCCGCTTGAAGAAGTTGAGGTGCGCGGCAAGAAAGTACAATGTGATGGTAGGGCAAATTACACTGCACTGAGAATACCGATATTTTAGTCAGATTTGTACTCACTTCGGATGTGACATGACTTGGAATCCTTCAATAGGTGGTTGACCCTCTTGATATTATGATTCTTCTCTTTCTTGGATGGCTAATGGATCCCATATTGAGAAGAAGGATTTAAATGTGGTAGCAAGATACTTGTTGGACTTCATCAGCAGTAACATAATGCCATCACAAAAATGTGTCTATCCTTCGACATAACAAGAAAGTCTTGGTAGGCACTCTCATAGATAGAGAACACATGCATATAGGTGTGATTATAGCTGATGATATATTGATGAGGGCTAGGCAGGAGTAGACCCCTCTCTCTCATTTCTGGTACTTATTACAAAGTTGTATGAAAGGGTAGGAATCCCCTTCAGAGTATCTACAGATGTGAGGATCACATGTAATACATCAAATTCAGAGAAGGGGAAAATATTCACTTCCTTAGCTGACTCGGCGAATGAGGGTGTGAACGTCGAGTGACTTGGTGATCCCCCAAGTGGAACCCCCTCGCCTATTGGCCTGGTTCCAGTGTCTAGTGTTCTAGAACTTTAGGTGATCCAAGTAGGGCTCGACATTTCATTCGGTGTGTCGCCAAAGTCCCCTCCCCATTACCTAATTGGTCTGGCTCGTAGGTCGACATATTGTAATTTTAGGTGAGTTAAAGGCTCACTTGGCGAGTCGTCCAGTGGCCTTTGGTGAGCTCCAACATGAGTTGTTCCTAGTTTTTATGTTAGGATCTTAAAAGTTTTTTCATATATTTTAATAGTATACTACGTCGTTTTACCTAAGCTTAGGACCCCTATATAAGCATTTTACCCCAAAAAGATATATAAGAAGACCAAAGTTCTTCCCCTCCAAAATAATTCTCTCTCTAGAACTGGAAGAAAAAGAAAGAGTTCAAGCTAGGATCAAGGTCAAGTATCCATTCCTCAAGCAACTGTGGGCTTTGATTTCAAGGTACAATAGCTTTTCATCCATTGAATCCTTTCATGCATGGATCCCTAATATTCCCAGTTGAAAAGTAGAAATTCCCCAATTTGAGTCTTCTAGAGTTGTGGGTCTTGATGAATGTTGATCCAAATGATTGGGTTATAATTTTATATGTGTGAATTGATAGGATTACATGTTTTTAGGATGAATTTACATGTAGCCATGCCTAACTCATGTTTTTAAGATGAAATTGATGTAAATGGGTTTTATGATATGAAAGGAAAAATTACAGATTTAGGTGTAATCTTATAGGATTGATAAGGTACATTATGGATTGTGTTGAGATTGAAGCATTTATATATGAATTGCTTGATATTGGAGAATGTATGATAAATTATGATTAGTAGGGCTTTGAGAGTAAAGCTTATGTATGAATTGTTGATTTTAGATAGGATTGTTGTGGAAAGGATTAACCCATATGATTCCTTATGTATGTATGTATGAATGTGGAAGACTTTCTCACATTGAATGATTCTAGGTTGAAATTATTCCTCACCTAAAATGAATCTAAGTTAAAAGACTATGAAATTGATGAGGCTTAAGGAGACTACTCATGACCTCTATATGAAGAAAGATATGAGGCGATTACCCATATTCCTAAGTTAAAAAACATGAGGCAATTACCCATGTCATATGATGAAGGATGTGAGGCGACTACCCACATTCCTATAATGGTTGGACATGAGGTGAGTATCGATGATCCTTATGGAAAGACATGGAGGTGAGTACCTATGTAACATGATGTTGGACATGGATGAGAGTACCATTGATCCCATAGTATGCAAGGCAAGAGGCGAATACCCATTAGACTTTATAGTAGGCAAAGAGGTGAAACCCCATGTTTTTAAAAGTAAGAAAGAATAACATGAACAATGTTATGACAAATGACTAGCTTGGATTGTTTCTTAAGTTGCCTTCCATGATATTTATGACTAGAGGTGGATGACCCAAGTCTTGATAAAGGATAAGTTGAGGTTACTTCAGTAAGTATTGCTTTTATGTTATGATGATATATGATGTGCATTGATTATGATTATGACTTATGTTATCTAACTCTTATGTTTATGTTGATGTTTATGCAAACTATCATATTTAGTAAATTCTTGTACTAACGCATACTCTTACTGAAATTTCTTATTCCAATGTAGGGTCTGGCGATCTCGACTCTCATCCTCGTGGCTAGGATCTTAGTAGAGCTGAGACTTTAAGATTGATGAGTCCCCATAACATTTGAGAATTCGGCCACCATTTCTCTTATGCTCTTTTATTCTAGTTTTGAACATTGTTATATGGGGTGTGGCCCAAGATACTCATGTATTAGATGGTTTTTGCGACAAGTGTATTAGACTTCTGCTTTTGATATGAAAACTTTGATAGTGTTGAAATGTTTTAAAATCCTCATAATTTCTATTATCTTGACTATGAAAGCTAATTGTCTCGTATGAAGCCTCTCGGGGTCTTGTACACCATGTTACATCTAGGGGGTACCCCTGGGTCGTGACAAACTTTATAATCAGAGCACAAGGTTTAGAATGGTTCTAGGATATCTCGATACCACGTTAAGTAGAGTTTTGATCATAGATGTGAAGCGCACCACATTTATGAATGAGAGGCTACTAGACGTTTAGGAAACTTCACTTCTTTCTTTACTCTAAGTCGTGCGATAGAGTTTAACTCTATAACGTCTCTTTCCTAATCCTTACCTGATGGTTTACATGATATGACTACTCAAAGGGCTTTTGCTAGAAGGAATGAGCGAGACAATGTGGGTCAAAAAGCTCCTCCTCAAGCTCCTCAAGCTCCAGTTGACCCTTCGGTTGAAAATGTGACTAATGTGGAGCTTAGGACTACTTTTCAAGTGTTGGTTCAAGTTGTGACGGCCCAAGCCAATATGGAGTTTGTGGTACCCGTGAACTCAAATGTTGGAACGACGGCATCAATAGTGAGGGAGTTCACTAGGATGAATTCTTCAAAATTATATGGTTCCAATGTTGAGGAAGATCCTCAAGAGTTCATTGATGAGGTCTATAAGATGTTGTCTATCATGGGAGGGACTTCGGTGGAGAAGGAGAAATTGGCCTCTTATCAACTTAAAGGGGTTGCTCTAATTTGGTTCAACCAATGAAAGAAAGCAAGACCGAAAGATGCGGGCCTCATAGAATGGGAAAAGTTCAAATCTGCTTTTCTTGATAGGCTCTTTCCTCTTGAGATGAGGGAGGCAAAATTTCTTGAGTTTATCAATCTTCGACAAGGAATTATGAGTGTGAAGGAATATGCTTTGAGGTTCACACAATTGTCAAAGTATGTTCCTTTCATAGTTGCCGACTCTAGGTCTAGGATGAACAAGTTTGTTTTGGGAGTGTCCAAATTGGTTGTGAAAGAATGCTGTACTACTTTGCTTGTCCATGACATGGACATTTCTTATCTTATGGTGCATTCCCAACAAATCAAAGAGGAAAAACTTACGGAGAGGTCTAGGGAGACAAAGAGGGCAAGAATGGATGATGGTAACTTTTCATACTCTAGCTCCATTGGACGTGGTCATTCATGCTTTCGAGAAAGGTTTTCGGGAAAAGTTCTTCTAAGGTTCCTCCAAGGTTTAACAATGAAAGGGTGTCTGACCCTAAGCCTTAAGGAGGTGGTAATGGGTCTTCATTGCCGGATTGTGCTAAATGTGGAAGAAAGCATGGGGGAAAATGTCTAGCGGGTACCAATGCTTGCTTTAGTTATGGTAAGACGTACCACAAGGTACAAAATTGTTCTTTACTTCCTAGGAATTAAGGAGATGGTTGTCGTAGGTCTCAACCCTATCCTTCATCTGGTCCAAGTGGTTCGAGGGCGAATACTCCCAAGCAAAATAGGTTCTACGCACTTCAACTCATTGTGAACAGGAGGGTTCTCCCGATATGGTTACCAGTATGTTGAAAGTTTTCCAACTTGATGTTTATGCTTTACATGATCCCACTGCTACTTTGTCTTTTGTGATGCCATATGTGGCTATGAGGTTTGATATTCTTCCGGATGTGTTGTTAAAACCTTTTTCCTGTCTCTACCCCTGTTGGTGATTCTGTTGTGGATAAGAGGGTCTATAGGGGATGTCCCGTTTCCTTATTCCATAGAGTTACTATTGTTGATTTGGTAGAGCTTGATATGCTGAATTTTGATGTTATCCATGGTATGGATTGGCTGCACTCTTGTTACGCTTCTATTGATTGTAGAACTCGTCTAGTCAAGTTTCAGTTCCCGACTAAGCCTATCCTAGAATAAAAGCGGGGAAATTTTATGCCTAAGGTTCAGTTTGTTTCCTATCTTCAATCTATAAGGATGATTTCTTAGGGTTGCATTTACCATCTAGTTAGGGTGAGGGATATAGATTCCGAAATCCCTATTCTTGAGTCGGTCCAATTTTGAATGGTTTTCGGAAGTGTTTCCAGATGATCTACACGGTATTCCTCTAGAAATGGAAATAGACTTTGGTATTGACCTTCTCCTAGATAAGTAGCCTATTTCTATTTCCTCCTTATAGAATGGCTCTGGTAGAACTTAATGAGTTGAAAGAGCAATTGAAAGACTTGTTGGATAAGAGTTTCATCCGACTAAGTATCTCTCTATGGGGTGCTCCTGTTTTGTTTGTTAGAAAGAAAGGTGGTTTTCTTTGTATGTGTATTGACTACTGTCTGTTGAACATAGTGACCATTAAAAATAAGTATCATTTTGAGTTTTTGGTGATGTCCTTTGGTTTGATTAGTGCTCCAGTGGCATTTATAGATTTGATGAACATAGTGTTTAGACAATACCTTGATATGTTATTAATTATGTTCATCGATGATAGATTGTTCTATACGAGAAGTAAGGATGATCACATTAATCATTTGAGGATTGTGTTGCAAATTCTTAAGGAACAATAACTCTTTGCAAAGTTTAGCAAATGTGAGTTTTGGCTGAGGTCCGTGGCTTTTATAGGTCACATTGTTTCAAGTAAGGGTATTGAGGTAGATCCGATTAAGACGGATCTCCTCAATAGTTGGCCTAGACCTTTATCACCTTCGAATATTAGAAGCTTTTTAGGTTTGGCTGGTTACTGTAGGAGATTTATTGAGGGTTTTTCTACGATTGCCTCTCCATTGACAACTATGACTCAAAATAAGGCTAAGTTCATATGGTCCGAAGCATGTGAGAAGAGTTGCCTATTGACTTTGTGGCTCCCGGGTGAATGGAATACTGAGAACTATGGGCTTCTGACAATATATGTTCCCTCAAGTCATCAAAATTAGGAACACCAATTTATCAGTATCCTCCTCATGTTGTTGTGCTTTGAGTGTGAGTTGCCTATTGACTTCTTGAGATGAATTGTTGAACATGCCTTAGCTTGGAGTTGATATTTCCTCCTTGGATATATGCCTTTTGGTATAGATTGCACATAGGATCCATGTGATTGTGTTGAGCATACTTTTAGCTTGGATATTGTAGTTCCTCCCTGAATATGAGAAGTCTTGAAATTTCATTCATATTGGTTTGCTAGGTCTAGTTTTTACCTTCTTTATGATGCATTGAGTATATTTAGCTTGGAGTCGATGTTTCCTCCTTGGTTACATGCATTTTGATGTTATTGCATGCATGATGGGCTGCTTGTCTTGACTCTTTTTCATTAAGAGGTGTCTAGAATTCTATTTGAGGAAGAATGTTTGCAAGGGAGAGATAATGTAACACCTCGGTGTACCACCTCATATTTTTAAAGGGAAAACATTTCCTTCCTTAGCCAAATCAGTGTAGTGGGGTGTGAATGCCGAGTGACTTGGCATCCGCATAGTGGAACCACCATTCACTTATTGGCCTGTTTCTAGTGTCCAGAGTTCTGGAAATTTAGGCGAGCCAAGTCGGGCACGCCGTTCCATTCGGCGTGTCGTCGAAGGTTCCCTCCCAATCACCTAATTGGCTGGCTCATAAGCCAACTCACTTTAAATTTAGGCGAGTCGCCAAGTGACCTTCGGCGAGCCCCAGCGAGCAGTGCTCATAGTCTTAAAAGTCTTCTCAGATTTATTTTAATTCTATAGTACATCATTTTACCCTTCACCTAGGAACCTATATAAGTATTTTTACTCTCAAATTTCCCCAACTTAAATCATTCTTCTAAGAATCTAAAAGAAATCCCAAGATCTTCCTCTCAAATAATTCTCTCTCTAGAACTTGAAGAAGAAGAAAGAGTTCAAGCTAGGATCAAGCTCAAGTCTCCATTCCTCAAGCATTTGTGGGATTTGTTATTAAGGTATGATGTCTTTTCATCCATGGAATTCTTTCATCATGAAGCCCCTAGAATTCCCCAATTCAAAAGTAGAAATTCCCCAATTGAGTTAGGGTTTTCTTCTAATGTTGTGGGTTTTGATGAATGTTGATCCAAATGATTGGGTTATGATTGTTTATGCATGAATTAATAGAATTACATGTTTTTAGGATGAATTTACATGTACCCATGCCTAAGCCATGTATAGAAAGATGAAATTGATGTAATTGGGTTTATGCCATGAAAGGAGAATTATGGAATTAGTGCTTATAGTATTGGTAAGATACATTAGAATTGCTTGAGATTGAAGCAAATACGATGATTAGGGTGTTAATTTCTTTGAGAGTAAAACATATATGATGATTATGAGATGTAGTGCTTTGAGAGTAAAGCTTATGTTATGAATTGTTGATTATTGATGCAATTGTTGTGGAAGGGATAGTTCCCACACGAATTGCTTAAGTATGAATGTATGCATGTGAAAGGTTTTCTCACATAAAACAATTTTATGTTGAAAGGCTTGCTCACCTAAGAGTATGTTAATAGGACCTAGCTTGGATTGGTTACTTAGTTGAACCTTTCCATGGGTAGCTTGACTTGGTAAGACAATGCCATTTCATAAATAGTTGACTTGGTAAGACAAGACCATTTCATGGATAGCTTGACTTGGTAAGACAATACCATTCATGGATAGCTTGAATTGGGAAGATAATACCATTAATGGATAGCTTGGATTGGTTACTTAGGAGTACCTCTTCATGGTAGCTTGGATTGGTAAGTAGTATCCTTCCAGAGTAGCTTGGATTGGTGAGATGATACCTTTCCATGGATAGCTTGGATTGGCAAGAGTATGTGCTCTTCCATGGATAATGAGAACAACAAAGAATTGACTACTTCCTATGTCAAGTTTAGCATAGTTATGATGAAAACAAGGTTACTTCAAGGAAGTATCGTAAGTATGTTTGAGATGATATTCACTTGTGTTGATCATGGTTTATAATTATTTGTCCAAATCTTATGCTTATGTTGAAGTTTATGCAAGATATCATATTTAGTACATTTTTCTTACTAACGCATACTCTTGCCTACATTTCTTATCCAAATGAAGGGTCCGGCGATATAGACTCTCATCCCCGTGGCCAGGATCATAGTAGGAGTAAGATTTGAAGATTGGTGAGTCCTTATAGCATTCGAGGTTTTGGCCACCATTTTTTTTTTGTTCTTTCATTTTATGTTTCGAAAATTATTATATAGGCTAGATCCCAAAGATTCTATTGTTTTAGATGGTTTGAAACAAAGTGTATTAGACTTCCGCTTCATTTTATAAAAACTTTGATTGTGTTGAAATATTATAAAAATATCGTAATTTCTATTATCTTATGTTATGAAAGCTAAGTGGCTTGTATGAGGCCTCTCGCGGTCTTGTACGTCATGTTACATCTAGGGGGTACCCCTGGGTCATGACACTCGGATTTAGAAAAGGTGAAAATATTCACTTCCTTAGCTTACTTGGCGAAGGAGGGTATGAACGCCGAGTGACTTGGCGATCTGCCAAGTGGAACCCCCTTGCCTATTGGCCTGATAACACTATCCAGTGTTCTAGAACTCTAGGCGAGCCAAGTCAGTCTCGCCATTCTATTCAGCAAGTCGCCAAAGTCCCCTCCCCATCGCCTAATTGGTCTGGCTTTTAGGTCGAATTACTGTGATTTTAGGCGAGCTAAAGTATCACTTGGTGAGTCGCTGAGTGGGCTTTGGCGAGCTCCAGCATGAGTTATTCCTAGTTTTTAAGTTAGGGTCTTAAAAGCCTTTTCAGATTATTTTAATTCTATACTACGTCATTTACCCAGGACTAGGACCCCTATATAAGCATTTTACCCCATATTTCCCCAATTTTAAACCATTCTCTCAAGATCTAAAAGAAGCCCAAAGTTCTTCCCCTCAAAAATATTTCTCTCTCTAAAACTTGAAGAAGAAGAAGAAAGAATTCAAGCTAGGTCCAAGGTTAAGTCTCCATTCCTCAAGCAATTGTGGGCTTTGATTTCAAGGTATGGCATATTTCCCAATTGAAAAGTAGAAAATCCCCTATTTGAGTTAGGGTTTTTTTCTAAAGTTGTGGGTCTTGATGAATGTTGATCCAAATAATTGGGTTATGATTGTTTATGCATTAATTGATAGGATTACATGTTTTAAGGATGAATTTACATGTACCCATGCCTAACCCATATTTCTAAGATGAAATTGATGTAAATGGATTTACTCTATGAAAGGAGAAATTATGAATTTAGATGTAATCTTATAGGATTTATAAGGTACATTATGTATTGGTTTGAGATTGAAGCATATAGATATGAATTGCTTGAGATTAGAGCATGTATGATAAATTATGATTAGTAGGGCTTTGAGAGTAAAGCTTATGTTTGAAATGTTGATTTTAGATAGGCTTGTTGTTGAAGGGATTTACCCTCATAATTCCTTATGTATGTATAAATGTCAAAGACTTTCTTACATTGAATGATTCTAGGTTGAAAGGATTAATCACCTAAAATGAATCTAAGTTAAAAGACTATGAAATTGATAAGTTTTGAGGCAACTACCCAAGACCTCTATATGATGAAGGGTATGAGGTGATTACCCATATTCCTAAGTTAGAAACATGAGGGATCACCCATGCCATATGATAAAGGATGTGAGGCGACTACCCACGTTCCTATAATGATTAGACATGGAGGCGAGTACCCATGATCCTTTTGGAAGGACATAGTGGCGAGTACTCGTGTCACATGATGTTGTACATGGAGGCAACTACCCATGATCCCATAGTATGTAAGGCAAGATGACAATACCCATTAGCCTTTATAGTAGGCAAAGAGGTGAATCCCCATGTCTTTACAAGTAAGCAATAATTGTATGAAAAATGTTATGATGAATGACTAGCTTGGATTGTTGCTTGAGTTGCCTTCCATGATATGTAAGTCTAGAGGCGGATGACCCAAGTCTTGATAAAGGATAAGTTGAGGTTACTTCAAGAAGTATTCCTTTTATGTTATTATGATCTATAATGTGCATTGATTATGCTTATGACTTATGTTGTCTAGCTCTTATGTTTATATTGATGTTTATGCAAGCTGTCATACTTAGTACATTCTTTTACTAACACATACTCTTGCCTACATTTTATTCAAATGTAGGGTCCGACGATCTCGACTCTTATTCCTGTGGCTAGGATCTTAGTAGAGGCAAGAATTGAAGACTGGTGAGTCCTCATAGCATTTGAGGATTTGGCTACCATTTCTTTTATGTTCTTTTATTCTAGTTTGTGAACATTATTGTATGGGCTGTGTCCCAAGATATTCATGTATTAGATGGTTTTTGAGACAAGTGTATTTGACTTCCGCTTTTGATATGAAAACTTTGATTGTGTTGAAATGTTTTAAAAATCTCGTAATTTCTATTATCCTGACTACAAAAGCTAAGTGGATTTTATGAGGCCACTCGTGGTCTTTTACTCCATGTTACATTTAGGGGGTACCTCTGAGTAATTCCACCATAGCACCCTTCTCCAATGATATCACACAAATTGAGGCTGAATGCTTGCATGTTGATATAGCTCGGAGAAAGCCGTCACTCCCAAACATGATGTCCGTGGTTGATGGCACAGCACTAGCGGCTGAGGCTAGTACAACTATTCATTTTGTGGAGAAGGTAGGTATTTATTCTGTCTTACTTCTATACTAGAGGCCCAGGAGAAGGCCAAGGGTAGTTCTGGTCCGCTAGATACCATGTGAGATGAGCTTGCTACTTTAGGAGCGGAGGTGACCCACTTGCAGTCCACTGATATATGAATGCTATCAGGTGAGATTCCCCTAGAGGATGCATCTACTTCCATGCCAGAGATTCCTAGTAGTGAGCCTCTTCCTAGTGAGTAGCTTGATCCTGTTGAGAGTGTTGTTGTTGGTGATGATGATGTTGAGAGGGGCGAGAGTGAGTTGGCTGAGGAGACGGACGAGGAGGAGTTGAGGAGTGAGGAGCATGGGATTTCTCACACCTTGACTAAGATGTAGGAGACCGATGATGTCATTCTTCAAGAGACCGTACAGCTATCCCTTTGAGATACTTCCGCGGTTGGCACTAGTGGAGTCACTTCAGACTTCCCCCATCCCTTCGATTGTTGAGACACACATTGATGCCCCAGTTGACTCTTTCTTACTGCTTGTGGTTATCCTGTTTCCGGTCATTGATGCCTCTCTTGAGGCTTCCCCACCTGAGACTCTTGATGATAGTGCTCCACAAGCATAGCCTATCAGGGGGACCCTTCTATCTCAACCTCCTATACTTTTCTTATTATCGCATTGAGGTAAGGGCCTTTAATCCAATATTCCCCTTTTTTGATTATATGTTATTTAGGGTTTTTAGATAATTGTAGTAATTTACTTTTGGTTATACTATAGTGCTTGTTTTGGTAGAATGTGTCTCTTGTATCTTTTTCATTCTGTCTTGAATTTGCAATCCACCATGAGTTTTGAAAATTGTGAAATGCTTTTAGTTTTCATTAATAAAAATTTAAGGATCGGTTGTGTTCAAAATCGATGTCTTGAATAATACTTATGATGAGTATGATGTAGAGTGTTGGTGTTGTGAGAACAAAGTTGATGTGGTTGCACTTTTGAGCGATATCTTTGAATCTTTTGTGGACTAGATATATTTTGATGTGAGCCTTGCATTGAACATCACACATATGCTTTTGATGTTTTAGGAATGTGCTAAATGAGTGTATTTTGAAGTGCCATGTATGAGGTCTTACTGGGAAGCATGTTTGTGGAGTCCTAGAATTTTCCTTGTTAATACAATGTTTAAATCTTGGTAAATGTGAGGCATGATCTTGCGCAACAATTCAAAGAGAGAACCCAAATGTCCATAATCTTTTGTGACTACCTTGTGAGGGTGTGCATCCATTTTGTCACCATTTGAGCCTAACCCATTTGTTGGCAAAACCAAAAGAAAGCCTCTTGGACCAAATTTTCCCTACCTTCTCACCAAAAATCCTTTTTGAAGAATTGTTATGTTTGAATAGCCAACTTAGGCCAAAAGCCTAAGTTGGGGGTGTGGAAAGGAAGGAAGAATGAAAGCCAAGTAAAGGGAAGATAAAGATGAAATGAGACTCAACTTTGGAGTTTCTTACAAAAAAGAACCCCTCATTATAAAGAAAGAGTCGTAATGATGAATATTCTTTGTAAAATGACAATGAGAAAAAGAAGTGAATGAAATAAAGTGATTCCAAATAATTTAAGTGAAAAATCAAGCTTTGCGTTCTCAAATGAAATTAAAAGAACTGGAGAAGAGGTGAAGATGATTACAACAATGCATTGAAAAGGCAAAGTCTCCAAGGCAAATTTACCATACCTTAACCCTCAGCCCCATTAGAAGCCTAAAATACCCTTGAGATCTTGCATGAACTAGATTATGTGATAATTAGAACGATGGGAAAACCTATAGGACAAAGCTTGCATGTGTTTCTCTTTTGAGAGAGTGATAGTTGCATTGATTCCTTATATCTTTGCTAATTTTCTTTGTGAGAGAATCAAACCTTTCTTGATGTAAGGGCACTTGAATGCATTTATTAAATCACGTTCTTGCATTAGAAAAGAAGCTAAAGTGAGCTTGAGCTTGTGTTGAGACCGACTAGTCATCGTTTAAAGTATTTTGATCATGATTGAGTGTAACATGTTGTTGAGAGTAGTCTTGCTATGACACATGAATGTTAGATCTCATTGAATACTGTTGTAGACACCTTTATTGGGCTGATTGTGTTTTTGATTTACTTGAGGACAAGCAAAAGTTTGAGTTGGGGTGTTAATGAGTGGTAGATTTTCACTCATTTGAGGTCTATTTAGCTCAATATTTAGTGTCCTTAATGCCTAATTTTTGTCCTATTCAGATGATATATTAATGATTTGCACCTACGAAGGCAAATGGACAAGGCAAGGAGTGTTGTTTGAAAGAATGACAGAAAATGCAAAACGATGTGCATACTATAAATTGTTGATCACCAAATGAGAACAATGGATCGCCTAATAAGCACGACCTTGCCCAAAATGATAGTGCATAACACTTGTATTTATTGAACCAGGTCGGCAAAATCCATTAGAGAAGGCGATGCACCGAAAGAGAAAGCCGACCTTTCTGAACATCACTGAAAATGACAGTGTGAAAAGAAAGATTGAATTATCGAAAGACGAACAAAGGTGGTAATCTGTGATTCGCCGAATGTGAAAGGATGACTGAAACGAGTTCGCTAATTGAGGTTCAAGCACCTTAAGCCTAGAGCATGAAAAGGCGAGCTAAAGAGCAAGAGATGATTTTCCAATTGAGCTCGGTGAGCTCGACTAATATCGTCGATTGAGTTGCGTATTGGATTTTGAGCCTAATTTTGGGAAATTATAAATAGCCCAAAGGAGAGATAAATTAAGAATCTAGTCGAGTAGAGTTAATAGAGAAATATTTGAGTTTTTATAGAGAAAACACTTTATCTTTATGAAGATCACTTTCTAGGTTTTGGGATTTTTCAACTTTTGTGCTTGAAATTGACAAAATGAAGTTCAATCCAAAGTGGGTAGACTTGTAATTGCTTAATTTCATGCTACCCATTGTTGCTTTCATGGAAGTTATAATCCCTTTACTTTTTGTGATGGGTGGCTAAAACCCAATGGTCTAGGGATGCAATTATGGGGTCGACTGTTTATTTAATCTAGTTGGTATTGTGCAATGCTTTCTTTTGCTGCTATTCATATATGAATTTGGTCTAATTAGCATAGGGTTAATATATGGGTTAAGGTTGCAAACTTAATTCCTACTTCCAATCTCCGATCGATGCTCAAAAGAGATTGATTGAAGTGGGAAATTAGTCTAATACTAGCAATTTAGGTTTGATGTTTGTAACTTACTTGAAAATAGAGGTAATGGGTCTGATCTATTTGCCCTATTTCATCATCGAAAGAGAGAATATAGTAAGGTACTGAGTTGTTTAGATTAAAAATTAGATGAGACCAAAAGGTTATTCTATGCATAGATGCTTCGAGATCGAACAATGATGATAGTCAATGAAGATGACATAGCCTATTAATGAATGTCCATCACTAAAGAGTAGCACAATTACCCCTATGTGACATCAATTTTCAATCCCCGCACCTCTAGATTACTCTTTTAACTCTTGAATTCATCTTGATTTTAGTTTAATTGTGATAATTGATACATGAATACACAATCGATACCAACACCAAACGCATCATAATAGACCGTGAATCCCTCGCCCTCAGCTGGAAGAGTCAATACAAGAGCAATAGTCAAAAACTCCTTGAGCTTCCAAAAGCTCAACTCACACTCCTCGAATAACTCAAATGAACGTCAAGGCAGGTCAATTGGGTCGAAGGTGTTGAAATCGTGGAGAAGCCCTCCACAAACCGTGTTTAGTAGCCTTCTAAACCGGTGAAGCTTCGAACCTTAGTGACTGAAGTGGACCTAACCTAATCACGAATAGCCTTAATTTTTGCCGGATTTAGAATGATACCATCCTTGGACACCAAATGCCCCAAGAATGCTACAAACTTAAGAAAAAACTCGCACTTTGAGACTTGGCGTAAAGCCGCTGATCTCTTATAGTCTGGAGCATAATCATCAAATGCTAGTCATGATCACTCCTAATTTCGAGTATACAAGAATATCATCTATGAACATGATGATGAAAAAATCGAGGTATGGCCTGAAAATATGCGTCATCATGTCCATGAAGGCAGAAGGGGCATTAGTTAACCCAAAAGACATCACTAAGAACTCATAATGGACATATCAAGTCCTAAATGCAGTCTAAGGGATGTCTGCTGCCTTAATCCTCAACTGATATTAACCAGATATCAAATCAATCTTCGAAAACACTGTGGCACCCTGAAACTGGTCAAATAGACCATCAATCATAGGCATGGGGTAGCCGTACTTCACCGTCACCTTATTCAACTGCCTATAATCAATACACATGCATATCATACCATCCTTCTTCTTCATAAACAGAACCGGAGCGCCCTGATAACGCTCAACTACACTTTATCCGATTCAAAGTATAGGCGGTCGCTAAAAAGTATAAACCTTACTAAGAGTTGGGATCGATAGCACAGTGAGTGATGCGATAAAGAATTCAATTAAGAGGTAAAATGGTGTTATAATCGTTTGTAGAGGTGAAATTCCGCAACAATTAATTGAATCACAAGGTTTTGACAATTAATGTCAAATGGGGGGATTTGGGTGACCAATTAACAACTACAAATAACCGGGAGTAAACAAGTAGAGAAGGTTTCTTGGTAGTGTGATAAATTGAATGCTAATTTTGCGTAATGGGTTATTACTAATTACTCAAAGTTGTTAAATTTATGTGGGTAGGGTAGGTCTTGAGTGCAATAGCCATTTCTCAATTAACTATTACGAATTAAGTGAGTTCTTTCAAACCTCAACAAGCACAACACAGATTAGCTACCCAATACCTTAATCAATCTACTTTTTCAAGCTAGATTTGTAAGATTGCATTCAAACCCACTTTCTCAAGCTAGATATGTGACAACACAATCACTACAATCATCAACTAATAATTTAACTGTAACACTTCTCTTTCAAGGAAGTGTAGAGTACTAAGCTAGAATTGCATTTGGAACTACAATTCCTCAATTAAAACACAAACTATTAATTGAAACAACTTCAAATCAACATAAAATCAGTAATTAACAACACCCATTAGCTAATTAATGCATTCAACTACATAATCACACCCCCAAGAATGGGGATTTTAGCCATACATAATAAAGAACAAGAAATTGTTACCAATGAAGTTTTCCATCAGGTTGGGCAACCATCCACAAGTCTCCAAATGCTCAAATTGAAGCTAAAAATCAAACAAACCCTAAATATCTACTCAAAAAGTGTAAAAACAATGTTTAGAATGTTGAAGATCAAAAACCCATAACTGGACAATGTGGGAATTCCTTTTATTCTTTTGAAAATTGCATTTATACGTTCCCAGAATTTCAGCATTGGAAACGCTTGACGTAGTAAGTCAGGCTTCACCGACCTAGTCTGCGATACGCCAAGTTCCACCTTTCATCGCCTTCTTGGCTTGTCCTTTCACTATCTCTTTTTAGTAACTTTAGCGAGCTAAGTTTGCATCGTAAACACTTCGGCGAATTGCTGAAATTCTTATCCTATCGCCAAGTTGGTTTGTCCATAGGCTAGCCTCCTGGAACTTTAAGTGAGCTGAAGGTCCACTCGGCGACTCGCCGAGTGGCTTTGGTGAGTACCTATTTTGTTCCTTCAACTTTTTCGCTCCTTTTTACGTTGTAGTGTCCTTGCCCTGCTCTTTTGCCTTCATTGCCGCATATTAATTCTTTTAAGATCAATTATGAGCATAAAATAGGCATTGAGGACACTATATTATTTAATATTAAGCCCTAAATGAGTCGAAATCTCCGACTCATCAATACCCCAACTTAAACTTTTGCTTATCCTAAGTAAATAACAAAATCAATCAGGCCAACAAGGATTTCTACAAATATTGCTACTTGAGACTCAACATGAATGCACACAAGGTTTAATCTACCCAAACAATGTTCAATTGTGCACTACCAATTTTAAACTGTAACTAGCCATCATCAAATAGAAGTCAAACTCACAATGCTTGCTTCGAATTCAAATTCAAGTTCAACAAAATTATTCGAATGCACTCACATCAAGAATGATTTCATGCCCACACAAAGCTCATTTAAATTTAAGAATTAAGGAATCAAAATCAACTCTCACACTCTCATAGATAAACACATGCATGATTCTACTCGTATGCTTGCCCGTATTTTTCCATCAACATATCATTCGGCTCGATCAAGATCACCAAGGTCTTTTAAGGCTTATAACGGGGCTGAGGTAAAGGTATGATTGATTTGTCTTAGTGACTTTTACCTTCATGAAGCATGGCTTGCATTTCACTTCTTCTCATTTTCTTTCACTTTTTTTTATTTTCACAATCCACCGTAAGTTCTTTGAAGAACAGATATTCTTATATGACTCATTGGACACCCCTTTCTTTCATCCATGGACAAATTGCATTGCAACATTCTTTTTCAATCTTTTTCTTCTTTTGCTTTTCTCTGCTTTTTTTATATGGAGGGGTTCTATCCTTTTTAATACAATCCTTCAAGGGTGAATTTCACAAACTCTTGACTCTCCTCATTTTTCACCACACCCCAACTTAGGTTTTTGGTCTAAGTTGGCTATTCAAACAGACCAATGCTTCATGAAGATTTTAGGTGGGGAGGAAAGAGGCCAAATGTGTTCATGTTTCATCCAAAGAAAAAAGGTAGGCTCAAAAAGTGCCAAGCTACGTTCACACTCTCACAAGGAGGTTACTGTCACGACCCGGGATCACCCCCTAGTCGTAACCGGCGTACTCGACCTCTAAGAGGTCTAATACAAGCCTCTTAGCATTCATTCATCGCATAGACACTAAAACCATAAGGAATTAAAAACTTTCTTTACCAAGAAAACATTTCAAAAAAAAAAAAAACAATAGCAAGCGAAAGACTTTCTAGACTTTATACATGATGTCTCAAACCATCTAATACTTTAGAGTACAAAATTCGGGACTAATCCCGTACACAACTTAAACAATACTAAAAAGACATAAAAGAAC
>JAJOOG010034527.1:0-20235 GCA_029582565.1 Solanum infundibuliforme
TTTGGAGTAGTCCTAACCTTATGTTGTTTACTGCGTTTCACTCCCAATATCTTTCTTGATGTTATTGTCTCATTTGTTGATTATACGCTATCTTTTGTATTGGCTGTTTTGTTTTATTTATATCTCTCCTGTCACTTAGATTTGATGTTCTTGAGCTGAGGGTCTCCCGGAAACAGCCTCTCTACCTCCACGAGGTAGTGGCAAGGTCTGCGTACTATTTACCCTCCCCAGACCCCACCTAGTGGGATTGCACTGGGTTGTTGTTGTTGTTGTTGTTGTATCTTCATTTCTCAAGCACCATATAAAAATGAAAAATGATCGACTAATATGAGACTCAGGATGTATAAGGTAACATTACATAGTATTATTAATCAAATCTTAAGTTCATAATTAAATCATTCCAATAATATAAAAGGTATTTGCGAGAGAAAGAAGATTTTTTTTTACCAGCTAGAAAAATTGTTAATTTGTTAAGTACTTATATTATCATTTTCTCTAACTTAATTTTGATTTAAAATTTAAGACTTCATTTTTAGGACTTTTTATTATAATGACCCAAGTACAATTTCAGTTTAAACACCTTTCTTTTTGTTATTTTTCTACTTAAAAAAAAAACAAGTTTTACCGGTCAAAAAACTTATTTGAAGTGTACTAAAAAGTCTTATTCTTATATAGGCTAGTAAAAAAAAAAATATATCGACCCAGTAGTCCAAACTCACTTTAACAATTCTAGTAATTGAATTTTGTACAAAATTTTGAGAAAATTACGTGTCTTAAGTTTATTAATTTTAAATAATGACAATTTCGAATTTTCTTAAGTGAAATGACAGAGATGTTACCTTCACCATATGAGTTGTTAATTACTCTCTTTTTTAATCAAATAAAATTTTCTTATCTACTTATTTCTACCCAAGACATATAATTTAAAGATGAGATATGAATAATAAATACAAATACCCCTCTATATATATATTACAAAACATTTCTTTCTAATAAATATATGTCATAAGTCATAACTTAAAACTTCACATAAAAAGGAACGAACTAAATAAATACTTTGCTCTTTTATAAATTAAAAATCTAATTAAAGAAGAGATCATTGATCAAACGTTCAGAGAACAAGGCACATGCCATTGGTCAATACATTTGCACCAAATTAATATTATAATTAATTTTTTTATTTACTATCGTTTAGCTATAATTATAATTTTTTATTTTTTTATTTTTTACCTAAAGTACTTTTATTATAATAAATTCATATGCCTTTGTCAGAAATAATTTGAATTGCAGCAAATTTTGGAACTTATTAAAAAAAAAGATTTCTGCAATTATCAGTACACAAAAATCAAATGGCATCCAACGCAAAAGGCATAGCCTTTTCCCTTTGCCCCATAATAGTTGCAAAAATAAAGAAAGAAAGTAAGGAGAAAAGAACAAAAGATGTTGAATACGACATAGTACTGGCATGGATAAACACTGCTTTCTCTATTCCTATTTACTTGTCCACTTTTTTTTTTATAGTTGTTCCTAATTACTTGTACATTTTGACAAATCAAGAAATTATAAAAATTTTTTACCTATTATACCCTCAATTAAATGATTAATTACTTTGAAAAATATAGAACTTTTTATCCACTTCATATTAATAGGAGTAAAATAGTAATCATTTTATCATTAATTGTTTTTTTAATAGATGTGTCAATCCAAAAGTTACTAGTAATTAGAAACGGAGGGAGTATAAGATAAGAGTCGTCTTAAAAGTTTAACTTTTCCCATTCCATATAGATGAGCAAAATAATAAAGCAATGAATAATTTTTAATCACAATATAAAATAGAAAGTGTCCATCTAAAACGGAGCGAGTAATTTCCTAGTAGACGTAATTTTTAACCTTATTTTAAACAATTATCAACACTTAGCTTTGTCAGCACCCAAGTCAATCCTAAGCAAAGAACCCATCATATAAAAATCGTCAAAATCATTAATACATTACTTATCGAAGACTTCACAAATCTTGAATTTTGAATACGACCCTTTATTATTAAGTTTTCCAATTAATCTTGTAGGTCCTTTGGTTTTGATTCCCTTTCTTGATTTATCTACAAAATTTAGGCTATTTATAAAGACTTGGGCTTTATGGTTTAGTACATTCTCTTTCAGTGAACACTCTCAGCAATTGTGGAAATGAAAGATATGGGGAAGTTTGAAATTTGGTTCTTGATTTTGATGGTTTGTGGGTTGTGGGTAGTGGAAGCTAAGTATATGGTTTACAATACATCACATGGAATTGTTTCAGGGAAGCTTAATGTTCATTTGGTTCCTCACACTCACGATGATGTTGGCTGGTTGAAAACTGTCGATCAGTACTATGTTGGTTCCAACAATTCCATTCAGGTACCTATTTTTTCATAGTATTGACAGATTGTTGTTTGAATTTAATAAAAAAGGCAGCCGGGTGCACGAAGCATTATGAAGGTAGCTCATCCTGATGCTTGCTTATGGATATAGTTTTACTGTTTCTCCGAGGTTCCCTTCAGTGTTTTGACTTTTAAGCTGATGAATTTGAGACTGCTATATGTCAATTAGTTATTACCTTCATAGGCAATGTGGGTAGTATGTTGAGATTTTGGTGAGTAACTACTCCGTGTGTTTTAATTTGTTTGTCTACTTTTGGCTTGACATAGAGTTCAACAAATTAAAGAATTTTTTTTTGAATATTGTGGTCTTGAACTGAAGATATGTTGAATGTATCAAAATACCCTTTAATCGGTCTTGAATATGCTATGTGGCAATTTAGAATTTAAGAGTTGACTAAGAAGTAAAGATACATTCTTTTTGAAATGGGCTAAAAAGGAAAGCAAGACAAACAAATTGAACGGAGTGAGTAATACATTACATAAGTTGCAGTGTAAACTGTAAAAGTAATTTCCACTTTCGATGGATAGAGACAACAGTTCAGGTGCTCATTCATCTTAAATTCATTAATCATGGTTATAAAATTGAGTTGTAATGTGGCAGGTGGCTTGTGTTCAAAATGTCTTGGATTCATTGATTCCAGCATTATTGGCTGATAAAAACCGAAAGTTCATTTATGTTGAACAGGTAAGTCCCGACTATCACCTTTTTTTCAGTGTGTGTTAATGTTTGTGTATCTCTGGGATATACTACTGATGAATGATTGTTTTTTTCCCTCCGGACTGGAATGTAGGCTTTTTTCCAGCGTTGGTGGAGGAATCAGAGTCCTGGAATGCAGAGCACGGTCAGACAGCTGGTCAACTCGGGTCAACTTGAGTTCATGTATGTAACTATAGAAGCTAAAACCACACATTTGTAAAAAAATAAATATCAAAAGAGGGATTATAGTACTGTGGACAAAAGTTGCTTTGTACTCTCGATAATCTTGATGTTTTGTGTGATTTTACATATACATTTTTTCTCTTTCTTTTCCTGGAGGTGTAGGATAGTGGGTGGATTACTTCTTCTTTGTCGGAATGCTTTTACAAATGGTATCTTATTCAGTATTTATGCAGAAATGGGGGTTGGTGCATGCATGATGAGGCAGCAACACATTATATTGACATGATAGATCAGACAACTCTAGGGCACAGATACATCAAACAACAGTTCAATGTTACTCCTAGAATTGGCTGGCAAATCGACCCTTTTGGACATTCTGCTGTTCAGGCATACCTTCTGGGAGCAGAGGTGCCAATCTGCATAACTGTTTTAAATTGGAAATTTGAATAGTAACTCTTGTGCTTCATTAGTTGATAATGAGGCCGCCTTTGAAATATAAGCAATTTCCCAACATTCTGCTGAAAAATGGTGCAACTAAAATCCAAGTACATTTAAACAACTATGTTGACCTCATACATTTTACTGCTTTAGGTTGGATTCGACTCTCTTTTCTTTGGACGCATTGACTTCCAAGACAGAGAAAAGAGGAAAATTGAGAAGAGCCTTGAGGTCATTTGGAGGGGTTCTAAGAGTCTTAGTTCATCTACGCAAGTACGCCTTTCTTTCAAATCTTTATAAGTTGTAATACATGTTTAATGTCATTCCTCTTCCTTATTTAATATTTTTATTTATAAATCTCTTGTTCTCTAGATTTTATTAAGCAACTGACTATTACCTTTTGTTTCATACCAGATATTTTCTGGTGCATTCCCTCAGAATTATGAACCTCCCAGTAAATTTTATTTTGAAGTGAATGATGATGATTCTCTTCCTGTTCAGGTAAATCTTTGATAGATTAAGACATTAGGCTCTTTAACTTTTAAGCAAGGGCATGCACATGATGTGTTTCTTTATTGACTGAAGGATGATGTCAACCTGTTTGACTACAATGTCCAAGAGCGGGTCAATGACTTTGTTGCTGCTGCTTTGTCCCAAGTAAGTTTTACTCTCAGACCATGTTATAGGAGATGTCAGTATGAGTGTGAATTGCTTCTCCCAAATAGTCTGCTTTCATCTTATTTGATAGCAATCAAGTTGAGGGTAGCAAGGGAGTCAAAGTAAAATACAGATTGTTAAACATGCCATGGCGTTGTGTGTATGTCATGACATGCTTAATGCATCTTACTGTATTTTAGACTCGTTTTAACTCTGTTAGTGAGAATACAAGCCACCTAGTTGCTTGGCTGGTACTCTTTATTATATTTCTGTCGGTAAAAAAGTCAACAATCTCAACTGACAAGCCAACGTTCAACTGCAGTTGGAATTATGTGTCAGACTGCAAGTCTTTATAAAGATTTGTCCAACAAAAAAGTTCACAGTAAAGACTTAAGGAGATTGCAAGATTACTCCTTAATGCCAAACTGCCAATCTTGTTTCTAGACTCTCTCCAAAGAGTTTCATGCACCTAACTTTTGTTGTTTCCCTTGCAGGCCAATATCACTCGCACAAATCATATAATGTGGACCATGGGAACCGACTTCAAGTACCAATATGCTCATACATGGTTTCGGAATATGGACAAGCTCATTCACTACGTAAACCAAGTGAGTTTTCCACTGTCATTGCTGTAATTCAGAATTTAGACAATCACATACAACTATGGACACTGTAATTTTCCTTTCATTTTGGTTGAACAGCCTGAAACTACTGTTTCTTTATGGATTGAGAATCAGGATTGGCATGTTTCGTTAGCAATACATGAATACACCATAAAAGTTGGGGACTCTGATATTTCTTGAATCTGCATATATTATTGAACTGGAATCAATAAGAGAGCCTGGAAAATAAAAGCTTACATTTTTGGTCAAGATAGGTTCTTATATAAATCCTTCCTCCTCATATATGTATTATCGCAGGATGGTCGTGTCAATGCCTTATATTCGAGCCCTTCAATTTATACTGATGCAAAATATGCTTTGGACGAGTCATGGCCTCTCAAGACGGATGACTATTTCCCGTGAGTGTTCTATCTAAGCATTTTATTGTAATTTTAATCTCAGTATATAGAGCTTGATGCATATTTTGTATCAGGTACGCAGACCGTATTAATGCTTATTGGACTGGATACTTTACAAGTAGGCCTGCTCTCAAACTCTATGTTAGAATGATGAGTGGCTATTACTTGGTAGGCCATGCTGCTTTTCCATTTTCCTGAAATTAAGAAGCTGTACCATCTACAGAATTTTGAATATGCAATTCTCACTTGGCTCCTTTGTGTAATATAGGCAGCAAGGCAATTAGAATTCTTTAAAGGAAGAATTGAGACAGGACCAACAACCGAAATATTGGCTGATGCCCTAGCCATTGCTCAACATCATGATGCTGTCAGTGGCACTTCAAAGCAACATGTCGCTGATGATTATGCCAAACGACTGTTCATAGGTTACAAGCAGGTGAATTTGCTCCGAACTCCTAGGAAGAACTTGTGATTGCATGGATTCAGTGAACTTGTATTTCAAATGATTATAATTACCAAAACTACTTGCAGGCTGAGGGTTTAGTGTCTAATTCACTTGCTTGTATGGTGGAATCGGCTTCAGCATCTGGATGCAAGAATCCTCGGATAAATTTCAAGCAGGTAAACATTTGGAGTCCATTCTTTAATATAGACTCTCTTCTTATTGAATTTGCATTTGTCTTTATTAAGCTATACCCCCATGTTCTCCCCCCAGTAATCCTATCCTGCTACTGCTGAATGCATTATTGCATCTGATGATTGAGTTCATTCATGCACATTCAAGTTGGTGTCCTGGGTTGGCTCCATTATACACATCTTATGTTGCATAACTCAATTCCAAAGCAAGCAGTTTAGGCATTTTAATTTTTGTTTTTCTGAGTTAACTCTTTTGTTGCTCTATTCTCTTCCAGTGCCCATTGTTGAATATAAGTTATTGTCCACCAACAGAAGCTGATCTTGCTCCAGGCAAAAAATTAGTGAGTAGTCTATTTTCAATATCTTTTCATACTTTTGAAAACCTTCACATTACATTTCTGTGTGGTGGGAACTGAGGAAAACTACCTGAGCTCTAATTAAAACAACGAGCAGATTTTCAAATCATTATTTCCACTTATGTAGGTGGTTGTCGTGTACAATGCTCTTGGGTGGAAAAGAACAGATGTTGTCAGAATCCCTGTGAGTAATTTAATCTTTTCCTTCCCTAGATCATTATGCATTTTAAATTATTTGCTGCTTTGGTTCTCATTCTCCCTGCACAAAAATATGTCCTCTCATTTAACTATTGAGCAGCAGCGCTAGGTGTATGGCAGTATTTAAGAGTTCTTTAGATCTCAATCGTTCACCATAGAATCTCAACTCTTGCACAAAAGCATATACTTAATTAATCAACATCAGTTGACCTATCTGAACAAAACCTGGAAGAAGTATATTTATATGAGTATCAGGAGTTATTAAGACATACAGAAAATGGCGTCAGTTTGTGGCATAGGCTCATCGATCTCCTGGAATGATGTTTTGTAACATGTTGAATGAGATAAAATTAGCCAAAAAAATAAATCTTGAGTTGAGAGTAGGGTAAGCTTGGGATTAATCTTTCAAAGGGACCAAACCAAAATTCCAAGGTGCTTATCTTTAGATTTTTAAGAATTCCCATGGTACCAAAAGAATAGACTTTAAAAATTCCCCCAGGGCTTAGTTTAACAAAGGTTGAGGGACTTGTGGCTTAGGTCACATGTTTGAGCTCTGCGCCATGCAAACTAAACCTAGTATATAAGTGGAGAAGGGTAGAGTGGGCCCATTGTCTCCAAGTTTCAAAGTCTGCAGTTGGTCCTAAAGGGTTGGCCCCAGACCTGTTTTGGGTAATGAACTAGTTGGGTTCAAATTTTAGAGGAATAATCAGGCTATCACAGTTTGTCCTTCAGAGCACTTCATTTCTCTTGATTTCTTGGTTCAGTATTATGAAATTTGTCTTGTCGTTCCAGATGAAGAGAAGAAATTACCAGAAAAATATATTTGAAGTAGAAGTGGTAAACTAGAAAGCAAAACTTGATAAATTATTTGGCACAAAATTACTCTTTCCTTATCATCTTTTGTGTGATGGTTGTTTGTAGATAACAGTCCTGATTTTTTTCAACTTTTGATAATGTTTATGCATAAAATGGATAACTCATCATTTATCACTGACATCTCTGTTCAACCTTTATATAAATTTTGTACAGGTTGTCAATAAGAATGTCATCGTTCAGGATTCCACTGGAAAAGAAATTGAATCACAGCTTCTTCCAATAGTTAAAGAATCAATAGCAATAAGGAACTACTATGCTACAGCATATGTTGGTGAATCCCCTACATCAAGCCCCAAATATTGGCTTGTGTTTACAGCTACTGTTCCACCTTTGGGCTTTAGCTCCTATGTTATAACAAGTGGTAAACAAGCAGGTTAGACATCTGATTGGTATATCATGAAAGTTAACATGCAAGCTGGTGATCTTAATAGTTTCCAATTCTTCAGCATCTGAACAGCATATCACAAAAAATTACATTCAAACTGATGATTGTAATTGTCTCTAGCTGTTTAGAGGGTTGATAAAATAAATCTCTTCTTGTATACATTACACATGCAGTTGCTGCTTCAATACCACAGACATTCTACAAAACTGATGGAAGTCAAAGTGATGCTGTAGAAGTGGGGCCAGGGAACTTGAAACTGTTATATTCTGCAAATGGGGGAAAGTTTACTCAATATTTTAATAAGAGAAACCAGGTAATTTTTGTTGGCCAGTCAGTATATGCTTGTCCTATTTCAAATGGGCGTCATCTGTTTGTTTGAAACTTTTTCTGTTCCTCTACAATAACCAGCAATGCAGATTTGAACATTCACATGATAGAATTTTATAGTTTTGCTAGATGTGGGCTGATGGCTTGCCTTCTTCTCACTCCCCATTCAACATCAGCCTTTTCTCAGCTTCCCATTCTTACGCTAGAAGATACTGATGATGGAAATATTTTTTTATGTTGTGTGTGAAGGTTAGAAGCTCTCTGGAGCAATCATTCAGTTATTATTCTGCAGATGATGGAAGCAAGGATGCTTATAAAGACATTCAGGTAGTAGAGTCTGATGATTCAGTACTGTTCTTATTATCTCATTTCATTCACACATAAGCTAAAATGTTTTATCCTGATTTTGCAAGGCCTCTGGAGCATATGTGTTTCGCCCAAATGGCTCATTCCCCATCCATCCTGAGGGAAAGGTTAGCCAGGCCCTTTAAAACATCAAATTTGCTCCATTAAATTCGCAAGTAAATAACTAAAAGCTGTTTATTCTTGATCAGGTCCCAGTTACCATTCTAAGAGGTCCGTTGCTAGATGAAGTTCATCAAAATATCAATTCATGGATATATCAGGTTGTTCAATTAATTAATATCGAAGAGCTTTTACAGACTTATTGCTATACTTGTTCTCTTTGTCCTATTCACAGAAGTACAATGTAAGAACAAAGACGACATTTGATGCATTGAGTCCTTTAAATATAATGGAAGTAGTTATAGTATCTGAAATATGCATATATGTTCTGGATGTGATCCCATTGATTGTCTAGGAACATCGGGTTGCAATATTTCCTTCTTCCGCTCACTTTATCTATCTCTCTGGATATTCTACTTGGTAAACATTAAGAATTATCTGGTCATCTGAACAATATCTTACTCTCACGATAGACAAACTATTTGAGAACAATCTTAATCATGTTTCTAACACAGATTTAACATGTAAATGAGCAGATCACTAGAGTGTACAAGGAAAAGGAGCACGTTGAAGTTGAGTTCACTGTAAGTTAAATCTCATTTTTTCTTCACCTGTATTGTCTCTCTTACTGGTGGATATCCAAATGCTTTGAATGTATAAGCTTTCAAAGCTCCAGTGATTAAGCAGTCCTGAATTCAGGTTGGCCCCATACCTATTGACAATGGAATTGGGAAAGAGCTGGTGACTCAGATTCAAACTGACATCAAAAGCAACAAAACATTTTACACCGACTCTAATGGACGTGATTTCCTCAAAAGGGTGAGTTGAATTTTCTCCCTGTAGCATAATAGTCATTAGAAAAATAACAAATTTTGTTCCATTTATATCTGCAGATTCGGGATTATAGAGCTGACTGGGATCTTCAAGTGAACCAACCTGCTGCTGGAAATTATTATCCTGTATGGTAGTAGACTTTTAAAATGTTTGTTTTCCTTTAAAAAATTGATCTATGATAGCATTTGTTTATGATATTAAAGTATCATGTCAAGATTTGAATCTACTATTTTTCTAATCTAGTTTCTGAGTTAAACTTGCCTATCCAAATATTTGTAGCAAACCATTTTGAAACCTGAAGTGGTGCAGAAGTTCCTTTGTCCTACCTTTGGTTGGGGATGGAGGTGCTTACATTTTAGACCTTCCATATGTTTTACTATGTTCTTTTTTGAAAAGTCTACTCGGGATTTTTGCACCTCCAAATCGTTGTGAATTTCTTATATATACATGTATTTCTTTATTTTGCATAAGAATTTCTTTCAGAGAACTCGACAAATCTTTCCCATAAAGTAGCCTGTTTATTACTTACTCTGTACTAGAATACCTACTGGTGATGTTAATTATGTTATTTTGGCTAACCCATTACAGATCAATCTTGGACTTTTCCTAAAGGATAACAACAACGAGTTCTCAGTTTTGGTTGATAGATCTGTAGGTGGATCCAGCCTTGTTGATGGCCAATTGGAGCTAATGCTTCACCGGTTTGCTCTGCTCATTTCCCATTCTATGTTTATCGCTTTTATCATTGCATTCTTTCTTCTGTTAAATCATCACTATTTGAAGTTACCAATAGCAGAATCTCAAAGTAAACGATTTGTACATTTCTTCTCTGTAGGAGGTTACTCAAAGACGATGGAAGAGGTGTTGCTGAAGCACTGAATGAAACCGTCTGTGCTCTTGGAAAATGCATGGGCTTGACTGTGAGCACCATCACGCTATACTTCAATTTGATTGTGGCACTAATTATGCTTGTAGTTATTGCTTAATATGGTGAATGCAATTTTTTCTTTATTTTCTTGTTGCAAATTCTTCGCTTTAACCTATAAAGAGACAGCCAATGAAGCCTAAGAGATCGAGGATTGATATTAACATTTCTATGTTAGCATAAGAAGCTAATAAACTTTCAAAGACATGTTCATAATATTTTGTACATTTCTTGTTCCTCTGTAGGAGAGTAAATGAAAACACACTAACTGTACTGGAATATTGTGGATATAAAGTTGGTTTTGTGTATATTATTGCTTTAGTTTTCTACGCTCAAATGTCTGGTATGTATCTATAATTTTAACTTCATATGATACAATGCCATTATCATATTGTTTCCATCCGTTTTTTATGCATGGCTACCCATTTTAAATTGGTTTACCTTTTTCTTCCTAATAAATAATAACAGTAGTCCCGGCTTTCACCTTTTATGTTCTTCTGCAGCATAGATCGGTAGTGTTTGGAATGTTCCCTATCCTATATTTCCATAACCTCGTTGTCTGAAACCCTTGTGTAAAAAATGTTTAGTTTTTATTGTATGTTAAATCTAATACAGCCCACTCGTTAAGCATGTTAACTTATTTCCCCAGGTCCAAGGCAAGTACTATATCCGGATTGATTCTCTTGGAGAGGGAGCGAAGTGGCGGCGGTCATTTGGACAGGAGATATATTCTCCATTGCTTCTAGCTTTTACTGAGCAGGTTATGGAAATTCCAGCATTTTTCTTCACTTATGCGGCATCCCACCTAATTTTCATGTGATGTTTCATAATTACAGGATGGAGATAAATTTACAAAATTTCCAGTTCCAACCTTTACAGGGATAGATCCATCTTACAGTCTGCCTGATAATGTTGCAATAATCACCCTTCAGGTATTTAATGTCAATCTGAAGCGTTATTTAGTACCTTGGAAGCAACTTCTGTGTTGTAGTACTACTACTATTTGTTATCTACCTATTTACCTTTTTCCTTGGTAAATGTAGGAGCTTGAAGATCACACCGTCCTCCTGAGATTGGCTCATTTATATGAGGTTTATGAGTTCCTTCTTGCGATGATTCTATTATACATGTTTACGTTTTGGTTCACTCCTCATTCATTTCTTGGTCACTTGACATTCACTGTTACAAATTAATAATGTGATTCTTTGGAGTCTTAATTGCTCCAAGTCCAAGCGTTCTGTGATGATAAATTATTACGTTTTACTAGGTTGATGAGGATAAGGATCTATCCACCAAGGCAAGTGTAGAATTGAAAAGATTGTTCCCAAAGAGAAAGGTAAAACAATATGCATCCATTCACCGCTTAGTTCTTGGCTGTAATTAGGAAAACAAGTTTCACTTGACTCTACCAACTCCTTAAAAACATCTATTCCAGATAAACAAGATTAAAGAGATGAGTTTATCTGCCAACCAAGAAAGAGTAGAAATGGAGAAGAAGAGATTAAAGTGGAAAGCAGAGGCTCCTAGTGATTCGCGAGACGTGGCTAGAGGGGGACCTGTTGATCCTACAAAGCTGGTGGTAGAGCTTGCCCCAATGGAAATCCGCACCTTTGTTATCGATCTCAGCCAGAGCGTGCCAGAAGGGTAAGAAACTTAAGCCGTTTGATTGTGTTCGCCACGTAAAACACTGTAATAATGGATTTATTCTTGCCAACTTCATCACACTCTGATTTTGTTGCATTGTTTTCAGTTGGAAGTCGCATATGTCCCTATGATAGCAGTCCAGTCCGAATCGGCAAGATATCAAAAGGGTATGAGCAGCTTGAAACCTACTTGGGACCTATTTGCCTATGTTGATATCACCTTGAGGATGCAGCATTGAGTCTCTTGTTAGAAGATGTGTTATCCTTTTTGTAATGGAATGAAAACCTCTTTGACAGAACAATAAACTTATAATAATAATAATAATAATGATGTTGAAGAGAATAATTCATGTCTTAGCAGATCAGAAGTTTATGCATGCAGTCCATCTTATGGTTTGTTGGCCTGGTGAAGAAAAATGCAGAAGCACTTTGACCATCTTAGATCCCCCAATAAAGATGACCGAGCACTGTATATTTAGAAAATCAAGCCTGGATATTAATTACCCTTCAATTTTTTCCCTTTTTTGCTTTAACCATCCAGTAGTTAACGGAAAACTTTCCATTTCCAGAACTTGAATCTGGATGTATAGTTGAAGGTGAATGCAATACAACTATTTCACGACATCCCAAGGTGGAAAATAAATCAAGATAATAACAGAATTAATGAGTGTATTTCATTGACACATTCAAATTTTCCTTGCATATGCTTTTTATACACTAAAACTGCAGAACAATTGAGAAAACTGCTAGTTAATCGGTTTGCTAAGTAACTAGTAAAGGAAAGCAAAGGTTCATGGAATAGCAAATAGTGAGTTGTAACACAAAACAACAGCCTACTGGATGAAATATAGAAATACAAAAGGAGCATAGGAAATTGGCTAAGAACAACAACTAGAGTCTAAAGTTGAAAGTTGTGGCTACATTGTTTCCCTTTGTCAATCATAGAAGCTTATATCATCCCATGGCAACCAGCGGAATCCAGCAGTACTGCTTTGATTTGATCAGGATGAAAGTCTTGACCTTCTTTGCATTGCTGAGACACAAACAAAAACGATCATCTAAAGAAGAATTCACTTCCACAGCACATAAAATTGGAAAGGATAACAATCCAATTAAATCACAGATCATTTAACTCTTGCTATTTTCTTCTTTTCCAACACTGATTGGAACAAGCAAAGAGAAAACATGCTTTCTGGATAGGGAGACAGACTGGTATACACAATCAAGGAGGGAACAGATCAGAATCTATGCAATCATGGTGGAGCTCATTGAAGTGGTGCCACAACTTACCATGAGTAATTTGGACTACCAGCTTTCTAAAAGGTTATTTCTCAGTTGTCTACTGGTAATCACATTTTTTTATATATTATTTTCTTTTAACGTATCTTCAACGTTCGCATGTTAAAAGCTTAATATGGATTTAGGCTCTGTTCGTTCCAGAAGGATGTGCATTACCGGGATTGATAAACTTCAATTTTCTATATATGAACTTCTGCTAAGCATTTTCCAATCGAAGAGTCCAACATTGTCAATTAAACAGAAAATCAAGTACCTCAGCTCTAAAGATATCTAAGGCAAACCCATTGAAGCAGCTGATAACAGCTTGTTGGATGTCCAGTTCAAGGTTGTCGAGTGCCCTCATTGTTGAGAGTAAGAGGCCTGGTCTGCGGCTGCAAAACATATGGATATTCACAGCTCTTCCATCTCTTGCCTTTACTTCAACCTAAAAGTAAAACAAAATCTGCATTACATCATCTCAAACCAATAGCATGATGACTTTTAGACTTTACCACCATGAAGAACACCGTAATAGTGCTCAATGCAATCAATGTAGATGTATACACATCTAACTAGAAACATATGTTTGTATTATGATAAGTTTCTTCTGGATGAAACATTACTGTTGGTTAAAGATTTTTTACCCTTGCAGGTTGTCCAGTCGGGCTAGACAGTGGGCTTGCAAATGAACTCGGATAGAGTTCTTCCTTGATGCGGCCTGGCAGAGCTGGTCCAGTTGGTGTTAGAGGATAGAAGCTTGTTGTTTGGGTCAATGAGGAGCTAGGCGGCGTGGACTCCAGTTCATTATGCAGGTCATTGATTTTCTGTAGGAGCTCCTTTAAGTACTCGATTGCATCCCCTAAGATTGAAGCCCTGTCCATCTGTGAACATGCATATTCATAAATTGCATGCCAAGAAGAAGCTTTTGATATTAGGTAGATAGGAAGATTAAAATCAAGTCCAATGGTTGTTTGGAATTAAATCTCAATTAAGACGCAAATGTTAACTAGCAGGTAGATAACTTTCAGCATCACGGTCTATCAAAGATAACTTCCTACGTCTTGGTTTCTTAGAGCTCCAGTAAAAATGTTTCCGCATGGTAGTGCTGAAATTCAAGTACCATGTTGTTGCCATACCATAAACTTTGACATCCTAATAAAGCATAGTATTTATGACCATTTACAATAATCCAAGCTGTTTGAGGAGTGGTGGGACAGCAAACAGACTCCCCCCTCCCCCGCAAGAGGGGGAGGGGGGCGAAGAAACAAGTTGAAGCAGATATATACAATAGAGATTAAAATAGAATATAAGAGTTACCGCTCAAACTGAAAGACTTACAACAAGTTAGTGATGTCTATTCTCTTTTGTGGTCCAAAATAAAAGATCCTTTTGAAATCTTTTCATATAGTTCATGTGAGTGAATTTAATGCGGCTATCAAATAGCTTTAATCCAGAAAACTTTTTTGAACTATGCATAGGACAAAGTTGCATACCTTAAGAAGAGTAAATGAAGTACATTCAAAACAGAAAAGAAGAAATAATAACACTGTATTTCAATTTCGCCTTTTCTTTTTTCATTCTCTTGGGAAAGGAAGCTAAAGGCTGACAATTTTGAATAAGCTAAAAAATGTTAGAATAATATAATCATACAGGAATTCACGAGAATTTGATGTAAAAAATTTGTTACCTTGCTAATCCTTGGTACAACAGACCTCAACATGTAAAGCCTATCGTTTAGCTTCTTCCTACGTCGTCGTTCAGCCATCAAATTCTTAGCCGGCAGTCCCTTTTTCTTTCCTTTCTGATTCCCACCGGTGACGGTGCTAGTTGCATTCGAGCTATTTCCACCATTCTTAACACTATCATCCACCTTATTAGTAACATTTTCAGTAAGATCATCTGAATCATAACTCAATGTGCACCCATCAAAGCTCACATCATCAAGTTCTTCCCCATTACCCCACTTTCTCTTCCTTTCACCCTCTCCATTGATGGAATTCTGCCCAATTTCACCTCCAAAATCCCCCAAACTGCCACCAGTACTATTAGCTAAGTTCTTCCTAAGAGCAGCCCTTTTCTGAAAAAGGGTTGGTTGTGCTCCATTTGAAGCAAAATTATCAAGTGGCTTTAACAACTTAGACCTATTGAGAAACAGAGAGTTCTCATTTGCAGAACCATCAACAAACCCTAGTGGACTAAACCCAGTAGTACTAATATTTTGGGGTAAATGGGATGATGGGTATTGAGTAAATGAATTCAAATTGGGGTTACCCATTTGGTTCTGTGAGCTCAAATCATGAAAGCCACCACCAGCAAGAAGAAATCCCCCTTTATTCAAACCACCCATACCTTGAGCTTCAAGAAAACCATTTTCACAACCCAAATTAAAACCATAATCCAAAGGGTTGTTGTTAATAGCCTTTTGGGCTAAAAAGTAATGTACCTGAGATGGGTCTAGATTGTTGAAAACAGAAACTGAAGATGGTGAACAAGAAGATGAAGAATCCACTGGTACTACTGGCTGTAGAAACATGCTGTTTTCAGCCAATTCAGTGAAATTCTGAGTGAAACAGATATTTTCAGTATGGTTTTGCATGTTGTTGTGATACCAGTCTACATCTGTACCATCTAACATGGATTTGAATGTAGAAAGTGCACCCAATTCCATATCTTCTTTGTTTTCTAGCTCACCATTAGTGGTATTCTCCTTGTTGGTAAAAGTTTCTTCTTTTTCCTCTTCTTGTTTGCCTTCCATATCCCAAACCTGCATACTGTTAACTCTTGAGAGCATTTTTTTGGTTAGATTCAAAGGATTATGAGGGTGTTAAACGGATACAGAAAGTAATGGAAGGCAAAGAAGAAAGAAGACGTAAGCAGCAGAGGGAAAAAGGGAAATGGCCTTTCTAGAGATGACACTTTATAGCTCCTTCGAATGTTACGTTTTTACTCAGACTCTTATCATCATTATATTACACCTTCTGTCCCAAAATTTACGTAAAAATATACGCATCCATCTCATTTTACGTGACATCATTTAACTTTAACATATTAATATTTTCTTTGTCTTAATTTATATGAGTTAATTTGAATTCGCATAAAATTTAAGAAAGAACAGAAGAAAATCTTTTGAGACTTATGGTCTAAAAAAAGAGTGTGGTTAGGAATCATTTTATTAAAGTTAAAACAAGCATTTTGAAGTTGTTGTTAAATATGATTAAATAAGAAAGCAAGTCATATAGAGTAAGACAAAAAGAGTAGTATTTAAAAAAAAAATATTTATGTGATGATAAATTATTGTAAAAAGAAAATTTAAAGCAAAACTATTTCTAATTATAGTAAAGTAACATTATTTTTGAATGGATTAAAAAGGAATGTATGTCACATAAAATGAGACAGATGGAGTACATTTTTGTATTTCGTAGAGTAATAGTTTAATTTTTAAATTTATAATTTTTCTTAATAAAATAATTTATAATCACACAAATATATAAAACTTGTTTTAGATCATAATTTTTTTTTTAAATGAAAAAAAATCTTAAGTTTCATATCAAGTCAAAAATATCACATAAATTAGAATGAAAGTATTAGCTTATTACAATGACTTCTATTTTTAATACGACACTTCTTCTATTCCATTTTATGTAATACTTATATTTAGCAAGTATAAAGAAAAATGATACATTTTTATTTTTAATAATAATTTAATTTTAAAAGAAATTATTTAATGAAATGATATATAATCACATGAATATTTTACGTTTAAGTTTTAAACATCACTGGCTAATATCATGCATTATATCCGAACATCGTAATTATTAAAGTTGTGTTAATGTTGGGATGTTTCAGGTGAATAAAGTTTGCTTAATATCTGGATTTTCTGTTTAATTTTCTTGTAATCAGTAATAATAATTAGTAAAGTAATCATTAGCAAACTGCCAAATCTCTTTAATGATGAAGAAAACAGATTACCCCACCATGAAGACCAAAACTGCTACTTTGAATTCAAATGCCTGTATTTTGCCACTAGTATTATTAGATGAAATTTTATATTGGAAAATTTCTTAAATAACTATAGTTTAGAGTGGAATTATGAAATATAGTTTTAATTTGTGCATTTATGAAATGTAGTTATAATTAATATATTAAGTGGAAAAGTTATATAAAGTGAGTATCAATTATAAAGTTGTTATTTAGGTGATCGATATCATCTATTGCAAGCGAATACTAATTGTATCAGTGTATACTATATCAAGCTGAAAATACGGGAAAAAATGGTATCATTACATACTATATCAGTATGCATGTGTATAGTGTATATTTGCTATGCAATCCAAAATATAACTACTATGTTGTGTAATTTTCTTGAAGTTATAGTTATGTGTCATAAATACAGTCTTATTTAATTATAAACTCACTTGCTATTTTATATTTACTTGAGATTAAAATAGAAACCAAAAAACATTAGATTTTAAATTCACCGCTATATATAGGCTACATTTTAGGGGAAAATTACATAAATATATATTTTATTTATCACAATCTCTAAAATTGCTACCATTTAAAAAAATTACAAAAATTTCCTCTCAGATATATCTCTGTCCCCTCTCTGATACATCTATTCCATTAAGTAATGTATCATTCACAATCCATGAGCTATTAGCCATGTATCCACAACTTTTTTGATGTATATGAAATTCTATAATTTTTAGGAATTTTTATAATTTAGGAAAGAATAGAAATATGATGTACTTAATTCTTAACACTATGAAATTTACTTATTTTTTACTACTAAATTTTATGAATTGAATCAATTTTTTACCATTCAACTTTGAATTCAACATTTCTTTTGTGAGCTGTAATTTAATAGGTCATGTCATGCAAACATTATAGGAATAAGTAGCAATCAACATGTGAAATGATAGAACAAAAGAAAATAGAGACTGAACTCTTTGGTAGCAGCCAGTGCATGTGATTGTCTTGTCTTAGCAAAAAGAACCATCCAATCTCAAATGTTTGGTCACAATAAGAATAAAAGGTGCTTGACTTGCTTTTTCTTCTTTACCACCAGGCAAATCGTAATTGCTATTCCTAATGTACGAACAGGATAAACCTCGCTCCAATGTAATAATATGTAGATTATAGTCAATATAATAGTCGAGAAAAAACATATTAGGCGATTTCGTATGACGAGATTGATCGAGAGTGTATGTGAAAGATTTCTTGCTCAATCAACTTGGCTATCCTTATGGGTTATGCTTGACTTGTTTTTTGGATGTATAAAAACGTAATGAATAATTTATTTATTTTAATTCTTACAGTGTTTTCGAGTTAATAGTATAATAGTAATTAAATTAACAATTAGATATTTACAAAATATACTTAAAATTATTAAGTTCACGTAAATCTAACGAGACCCTTTAGATCCAACAAGTTGTTAACTCGGATAATTGATTATTTCATAAAACGAGAGGACGCAGAAGTTTCATTTCCTTCATGTATTCCAAAGTAAAAAAAGATGGGCTACTTTTCGAGTTAATTTTGACAACTCAAATGAACTGTGAGTTTTTATTTAGATTACAATAGAATCGGTCGATTTAGATTAAATTTATTATTCGTTTGAAAAAATATTGTTAATTAAGAACTTCATAATTTAAAAAGATAAAAATCTAAAATTCATACATTTCAAATTCTGTATCCGTCCTTTGCCACTAAATTAATTTATTTACTAAAAACAAAGTAGGAAATATTTTTATAAAGAGCCAAGAATCTCGTGAGACCTTTCAATTTTACCGCACCCAATTTCTCAATTATAGACTTAAATTCTGGTGCCCCATCCATCTCATTTTTTCTTTTTTTTCATACATCAAACACCCTTTTATTCTCTGGATTTTGTTGCTTTACTTCCCTCACCTTTTTTTTTTATTGAAAATATTTACAAATAAAAGAATTTAAAAAATATTTCAATAATTAAAGAGTAAATATACTTTAATTTAATATTATAAAGACTAAAATTATAATCTCCTAGTAATAACTAAAGGATAAAAAATGCTATTAAAATGGATTACATCGTGTCGTAGAGGGAATTGATTTATGGCCAAAACTTATGAACTTTTCAAACAACCATACGGGGTGGGGGTGGGGTATTTAATTAATACTAGTTGTGTTTCAAAATCGAGTTATTACTTCCTCTGTCCCAAATTATGTATTGTGTTTTTCATTTACAAGTTCGTAAATAAATATAAATTAAGATGGGATTTTGATTATTTTAACTTCATTTATGTTTTAAGATATAATCTTTTTTCATTAAATATTTACTTTACTGAGGTTTCAATACTAAGTATAAAACGAGAAAAGATAATGAATATTATGTTGAGCTTTTAAAATGATACAAAATTTGAGATATTTATTTTTAAAAATTACAATAGATAATTTGAATGGACGTAGGACAATGATGTAGAAGAACCATTAATTATAGAGAAGCAGCTTTCACAATTTCCTCCCTTTGCTCGTGAATTGCGATATTGTTGTTCTTTCTCCTCAAATTTACCCAATTTCCAAAACAAACATGAGACAACTAAATGAACTGAGTAAAATAAATTCTACGCATTTGATATTTAATCACACCAAACTAATAAACTGCAAAATATGCTTGATATTTTTTGAATTTGTATATTGATGAATTTCCCCTTTTTATTTGGATAATATGGAAATTCACCGTTGCTATTTTTTGGATAATAAGGAAATTCACCGTTGCTATTTTTTGAATTGCACTTTGGATAGCCCTGCTTCAGTGTAATAGCCCAAACCACATACCCTCATACAATGAACTCGATCGAGAAACATAATATCGAATCTAAGGGGGGGGGGGGGGGGGGGGGGGGGGGGGGGGGGGGGGGGGGG
>JAJOOG010034528.1:0-30980 GCA_029582565.1 Solanum infundibuliforme
TATATATATATATATATATATATATATATATATATATATGTGTGTGTGTGTGTGTGTGTGTGTGTGTGTCTGTGTGTTTGAGTGAGAGAGAGAGAGAGAGAGTATGTGTGTGTGTAAGTGCGCATGAGTGTGTTTTGAGAATTCAATTAGCTAGTTTGTTTCGAGTTACGAAATCTATTTAAGAAAAATCCCACCATTGAATTCGTGAGGTTCAACCCCAACCTTTAAAGTCGAGTATTATATTTCATACGACTGCCTATCCCCCGAAAAACGGAACATAGTTGAGCATTGGTTACACAGTACCTTACCCCATTTTATATATTAGAAAAGAAAAATAAATTTCCTATTTTTAGTGTGTTCATCAAAATATCTTCTAAGATAACAAAAAAGAGGACCTAAATGCACTTAGAGACCAAGACAAGCAACACATCTAATCAGAAAGTAGAAATCATGGGGTTTCCAAGTATGAATTTGTGTTTTTTTCAACTCTTCCGCCGAATGAAGGTAGTTGAATATTGTTCATTCTAAATGAACCCCATTTCAATATTTGGAACATCCCTCTTATTTAGAAATGGCAGAAAAATATAATTGTAGCATATTTAGCTAATATATTTGCAACTTTATTTCCATCCTATATCAATGTTTAAGTGTTACGTTTCAGTGGACAATCTTAGATCTTTATCTCATCAATAATTCTTTGGATTTTCAATAGTGGTTTAATTATTCCATTGATTATTTAAACCTCAATAAGAGAGTTCTATTTGACCTACAAGGCTTCAAATTGTTGATGAAGGAACCATAATATTCCAATTAAGCCTAATTTGGTGTCAGTAAGTATTAATTAAGCAGGATACTAGAATGTCATAATCGTGTTCCCAATTCCATTTCTAATAATACCTCCTGCTCCAACCTTGTTTTGATTTATCATGTAGCTCCCATAGTTGTAAAGTGAGATATTGGAATGTCATAATCAGGTTCCTAATTGTTATTTTCTAACAATAACTCCTGCTCTGACCTATTCAACTAGAATACTATGCAATTGAGGTTTAAAATAATCAAAAACTACCAATAAAATGACTTCCTTATTAAGTTAATTTAGGTTAAAGAGTTTACACACGTGTATAGGATTCTAGGTATACATGTAAACACCAAACAATACTTGGTTTCATATCTCTTTTCCACAACTCCTAGATAATAAAGTCAGGTTTATTTTCGGACGAAGGGAAGATAATGATTAAAACCATGGTTTCACCACCAGGTATATATATATATAAGAATATTTTAAATATGGTTAGTGATGAGTCCACGATTTGGACTCAATTAGGGCTTTGTCTGTATAGATTTAGTGTCCTCAAATGCATGTTTTGTGCCAACGACTGATATAAAATCCCTGATTTTCAGGTATTTGGATTTATGAACAAAGCATGGACACTAATGTGCAAAAAGGAACAAAGCAAGCTAAAAGAAAGAAGAAATGAAGCCGTGGTGATCGCCGACGTCACTCGGCGAATAGGCAAATTACCACGATACCGCCTAAAGTTACAGAATACTGAAGATAAATTGGGGGTTAATTTGGTCGAGCAGGAGTTCCATTCGGCATGTCGCTGATCCATTCAACGAAAGATGACTAGGTTGCCAAAAGTGCTGAAGAATATTAAAACAAGTGTTGATGGGCGAGATAGAAGGTAAAAGGGCGACACGGAGAATTATTCAGTGATCCCGATCTGCATCACCTAAAGTTATAGTTGTCGAACCAAGAAGACGTGAAAAATGAAGGCGAGATGAAGAACAATCGGTGAGTCACCAAACTGTTGACGAAGGCCGACTTAACTCACTGAGTCGTCTTAAACAACTACATATCAGACCTGTTTAAATTAATTTTTGCTAGAGAGAGAAAGGCATTCAAAAAAAGGAGAGATAGAAAATTGAGAGCAAAATAATTTCCATAGTAGTTTTCAAGGAATTTTAGCAATATTTTTTATTGAGATTTTGTAATAGAGAATATTTTAGTAAATTCGAAATTTTGAATTTCAATTACCCAGCTATGGAAAACATGGCAGATGTTGATTTTCTCATTTTTGCTATGAGTGGCTAAAACCCTTTTCTTGGAGTTTTTACTATGAAACCAATTGTTGAGCTTTACTAAGTAGGTGTCGTTTAATTACGAATAATGGGGTTAATTTGAAGTGGGTCTGAGTTGCTGTTGTGTTTTGAGGTCATTTTGCATGGTTAGTGTGACATGTTCAGTGTTGTGGGCTTGCTCGAGAGAGAGGTGCAGAGCCAAAGTAGCAAACTTAGCATTCTTAGTAGTAGGTTACCATGATTTCAGCTCGAGAAAGTGAAACATGGAATCTATCCTTTGTATCCAGCTTGAGAGAGTGGATTTGATGAGGACAAATGGCTGGGCATCTTCCGATTAGTGTTGAACTTCGAGAGAATTCAACATAGAAAAGGTAATTGTTCGATAGATAGTTACTTTACATATGGTCCGACTTACCCACAACAAATTAGCCTATTCTGAACATCAATATTCACCTACTAAAGTGAAATTAGACAATTGGTTGGTCAGTTCCCCAAGCTCTACTTTAGTATTTGATTGTTTCGTGTTGAAGTATGAAATTGGAAGTGATAATCGAAATTTGGTATTTGAAACTAAAACCAAAAAGGTGTAACTAGTATTCAATTGAAGAGATTGTTGTCATACTTTCATCATTGACTTTGAAAGAAAGACTACTCCCTGTGGGATTCAACCCCAACACACTTAGTTGGGTTATATTACTGACTAACGATCGTTGGCACTTAGTATTTGATGAAGTGTCCTGATACTTGAAATAAAAATGGTGCCGCTGCCGGGAAATAACAATACTTAGAGTTCTTTTATTGAAGATTTGACACTTTCAAATTTGTTGCCTATAGTTGAATTATCTTTGGATGCTTTGTGTAAGTCGTGGTTGGACTACATAGAAGTAAACATGAGTAAGGAAGAGATGAATGATAGTCAAGCAGGTCATCGGGATGGTATTGACGATATCAATAGTGTTTACAACCCAGCTTAGTCGGGTGGAATGGGTGCATTTTGCATCCACAAGCTGATAAGAATGAGATGTTTGAAGTCACTAGCACAACTCTTCATCTACTCCAAATGAGGGGTTTCAAGCGACGGGAGGGGGAACCCATCCATGAAACGTGGGTGAGGTTTAAGAAACTCTTACTTAAATGCCCAACTAATGGGCTACTAAATGATTTGTTACTCCAAAATTTTTACCGGAGTCTTGATTCGGTTAATAAAGGAGTGGTTGAACAATTGGTACGAGCAGGAATAATGTTACAATTATTTGAGGTAGCTTTTTTTCTTCTTGATGATATGACTAGAATAAACCAAGCGTGGTACACCCAAAAGGATCAAGTTTCTCTATTTTGTTTTAGATTAACGCAAGAACAACTTTATAAAGAGAGAGAGAGGGGGATGAAAACATCAAGAAGATGTTGACCCAAATGGAATTTCTACAAGAGCACATGAAGGGGACATGTGGTGTGTTTAGAGTTGAGGGGGGTTCTTCTTCCGGTTACTCAAGACCGGGGGAGAATCAAGGTTGGAACTCCAAGAGATATGAGGATGGTTTCCACCCACGTTATTTATAGCGAGGTGAAAATCAAGGTTGGAACTATCACAAGGTAGAACAACAAAGGAGATACTACCAAGATTGGGCTGAGCAAAGTGATTATTGGAGAAGGGAAGATGATCATGATGAGAACCATACTCACTCGAGTGAGAGCCCAAAATTAAAAGGGAGTGCAGGTAGTCCCCGGGTGAATGACTTGTTGTCACGCATACTTGATAAATTTGAAGGTACGGATGACTTGTTGAAGGGGATGAAAGATGACTTTTCATCATTGAACAGTAAAGTGAACTCTTATGCCGATGCCATCAAGATACTTGAAGGATAGTTGAGTTTATTATCAGCACAATTGAAACCAAAGATGACGATGAAAGATGATGATAGAGGGCTGGCTGTCGTTTCTCGTAGCGGAAAGGTAGCAATAGGTAATGTGATGGGAAATGAAGAAGCTCAAAAGCATGAAGAAGATAAAGGCATGGAGGAACAAGAGTTATCCATCAAAGCATTGCCAAAGAACCACAAAGGGAAGTCATACATTCCAATTCCAAAAGTCATGCAACCTTTACCCAAAATACCTCCCCCATTTCCCCAACACCTAAAGAAGAAGAATGAAGATGAGAAGTTCAAGAAGTTCTTGTCAGTGTTTAAGACTTTATCAATTAATCTCCCCCTTGTGGAGGCATTGTTCGAAATGTCAGGATATGCCAAGTTCATGAAAGAGTTAGTCAAAAAGAAGAGGAACTTGGATTTTGAGACAATTGAAATTTTCCATAGTTGTAGTGCAATTATGACTAAAGAGCTGATTAAAAAGAGAGAAGATCCTGGGGAATTCACAATTCCTTGCACCATCGGCATGCTCCAATTCTCTAAAGCTTTATGCGATTTGGGAGCAAACATCAACTTAATTCCCTATGCAATATATAATCAACTTGGGTTGGGTGAACTGAAAGTAACCACAATGAGACTCTTAATGGCAAACCATTCAATCAAACATCCCATGGGGATCCTTTATGACATCTTAGTGAAGGTTGATTGATTTATTTTCCCGGTTTATTTTTTCATTCTTAATTGTGAAATAGATGCTAAAATTCCCATTATTTTGGGAAGACCGTTCTTAGCTATCGAAGTGCATTGGTGGATGTTGAAAGAGGAAAATTGAAGTTTCAGGTGAATGAAGATAAAGTAACCTTCAATGTTTGTAAATCAATTAAACACCCAAGTGATATTCATGTGGTGTCCACTGTTGATGTTATCGATCAGGCGGTGGCTAGCGTGAGCCATTTGATGTGCATGAGTGAACCTCTTGAAGTTGTGCTTGCTAACTATGATGAATTCGAAATTCAAGATTATGAAGAGGTAGTAGCTTCTCTTTCAGGCCTGGGACGGTATTCAAAGACTCCATTAAAGTTGGACATTGATTTGAAAAATAGAGAGAGTCCTCTATAAAATCCATCAACCGAAGAACCACTAAATCTGGAATTAAAAGCACTTCCCCCATCTCCGATATGCTTTTTTGGGGGGACAATAACTCTTCGGTGATCATCGGGGCTGACTTTCTTGAATGGCAGGTGAAATTGCTTCTTGAGGTGTTACGAAAGCATATCAAAGCTATAGGTTGGACTATAGCTAACATAGTAGGCATTCCTCCTAGTATTTGTACTCACAAAATTCAACTTGATAGTGAGTGTAAACTGAGTGTTGAACATCAACGGAGATTGAACCCACCAATGTTGGAAGTAGTGAAAAAGGAGATAATAAAGTGGTTAGACGCTTCTGTGATTTACCCTATTGCGGATAGCAAATGGGTAAGCCCGCTGCAATGTGTACCAAAAAAGGGAGGTATCACAGCGGTCCCGAATGAAAATGGGGAGCTTGTATCTATGAGGCCGGTGACCGGATGGAGGGTATTCATCGATTACCGAAAGTTAAACTCGTGGACTGAAAAAGATCACCTTCCCATGCCCTTCATGGATCAGATGCTTGATCGACTCTCAGAGAGAGGTTGGTATTGCTTTTTGGATGGGTATTCCGGTTACAATCAAAGCTCCATTACTCCGGAAGACCAAGTGAAAACCACTTTCACATGTCCCTATGGGACTTTTGCCTTTAAAAGGATGCCATCAGGATTATGCAATGCTCCATCAACATTCCAATGTTGCATGTTATCTATTTTTGCTGACATGGTGGAGGATTCAATGGAGGTATGTATGGATGACTTCTCGGCTATGGGTGATACATTTGAGGCGTGTTCAGAACACTTAGGACAAATTCTCCAAAGATGTGTGGAGACAAACTTGGTTCTCAATTGGGAAAAATGTAATTTCATGGTTAAAGAAGGGATAGTACTTGGTCACAAAGTGTCGCAAAAGGGTCTAGAGGTTGATAAAGCGAAGATTGAAGTGATTGAGAAATTACGACCACCAATTTTGGTGAAGGGGATTCGTAGTTTGTTAGATCATGTCGGTTTCTATCGGAGGTTCATCAAAGACTTCTCAAAGATTGCACATCCTCTATGCAAACTCTTAGAGAAAGAGGTGAAATTTCAATTTGATGATGCTTGTATGGTGGCTTTCCGGTGCTTGAAGAAGAAATTAGTATCCACCCCAGTCATTATTAGTTGTGATTGGTCAAAATCTTTTGAGGTAATGTGTGATGCTAGTGGAATGGCATTGGGTGTTGTGCTGGAGAAAAAATTCAACAAACTATTTCACCCAATTTATTGTGCTAGCAAGACTCTAGAAAGTGCTCAACGTAACTATATTTTTACTGAACAAGAGTTTCTTGCGGTAGTCTATGCATTTGAGAAGTTATGGGCATACTTGTTAGGTACTAAAGTGATTGTTCACACTGATCATGTTGCACTCCGTTAATGGCAAAGAAGGATTCCAAGCCACGGTTGATAAGGTGGGTGCTACTATTGCAAGAATTTGATTTTGAGGTCTAAGATAGAAGAGGCTATGAAAATCAGGTGGCTGACCACTTATCAAGATTAGAGGGTAAGGAGAATGACGAACCTGAGGTTGCCATAAATGATTCTTTCCCCGATAAACAAGTGCTTGCAATAACTCTCAAACAACCTCGGTACGCAGATTTCACCAATTAAATAGTGTGCAGGTTAATGCCAGACAGACTGAACTTCTACCAACAAAAGAGGTTCATTTTCGACGTTCAAAAGTATATTTGGGATGAACTATACTTGTTTCTAGAGTGTGCAGACCATATCATTAGAAGGTGTGTTCCGGAAGAAGAAGCGAAAGAAATTCTCCATGCTTGTCATGCTTCACCGGCTAGGGGCCATCATAGCGGTGTGCGTACAGCCGCTAAAGTTCTCCAAAGTGGCTATTACTGGCCATCCATCTACAAGGATGCGCACGAATTGTGCTCAATGTCAGAAGCAATGTGGAGTGTCTAAAACACACGAGTTACCCCTTACTCCTATTTTAGAAGTTGAGCTATTTGATGTCTAATGTGGAGTGTCTAAAACACACGACTCTTTCCCAAAAAGCTCAAGTCCAAATGGTCAGGACCATTTAGAGTGACACGACTATTAACAAATGGTGCCATAAAAGTTGAGGGTAAAGATGGACATGCATTTAATGTGAATGGGAAATGCTTGGAATTATACTTTGGAGAATGCCAAGAGATTTCTTTGATTGAGGTGGTGTACCTGGAAGATGCCAGAGTGCATTTCCACCTCGTGCCATGACGTTAAATAAGTCATTTCTTGGGAGGCAAACCAAGTGTCAGTGTTTTAAATAATGTGTGTTGATTTTACAAGAGTTGGATCATGTGCGAGACAAAAGTGATATTGGCGAGTCGCCGAACCCGTTCGATGAGCACGACTTAGTCCGCCTTATGGACCTCAAAAATGGGGTTGAGATTCTGGAACATTCAGCGGGATACCTTCACCATTCGGCATGTCATGGATGTGCTTAGGTGACCCAACTTTCCTCGCCCTTTTTCTTCAACGCTGACAATGTTCCTCAAGGATAATCTGGCGATGTTCTAAGTCCATTATACGAGCCACCGATCTGTTCGGCGACCTCCTACATATTCGCCGAGCTGACCTTCTCTAAGAGGGCAGCCCACTGGAACTAAGGGTGATCTGAAGACCATTGGGTGCACCGCCGAAGCATTCAGCGACTAGTTCAATCAATCACCAACTGGGCACTTAGTGAAGATTTCTTGTTACCTTGTTCTACTTGTTTACACACTAGAATGTTATCATTTCTTGTTATATTTTCTTTATTATTCTTATTTTGTCTTATTTGCAGTAATGCCCGTTCTCTAACCACATTGAGGACATTGTTGAATGATTTTGGTGAGGGGTGGCAATTGGTCAGTGAACCCACTCCTCTTTGTACCACCCCTCTTGTTTGTGTTTAAATGTGGATTTTCTCTTGAAAATTTGAGTATCGGTAATGATCAATACCGATGACTTGGATAGTTCTCATAATCGAACAAAAATGAATTTTCGGCTATGTTTAGGCAAAATGAAGTTGCATAGGCAATATGTGAACTTTCTTTGGGAGGTTTAATGCAACAACCTTATGTGATGGCAGCTCAGCTCTTGGATGGCATGACTACGATAAATCGGGCTTGGTACACCTGTGAAGATTAGGTCTCCCTCTCACGTTTAAATTGACCAAGGAGCAAATGGAGAAAGACTAAGAGAGGGACCAGAACATGGCCAAGATCATGACACAACTTGACATTTTGTCCAAAAATGTCATGGGAGCTGGTGCTCGAGGTGTCTATGTCGTGGGTGTCGGGTGTGTTAATTCGGATGAGGCTAAGTTTAAGGCTTTGTACAACGAAGAGGTAAACTTCCTAGTTAAGCAAGGAGGTGGTTATCTTTCAAACTACCTGAGGCAGGGTGGTAACAAAGGTTAGAATAGGGAAGAAGGTTTAAAGGATCGTGATCGAGAGTGGAGGGACCGTAACCCTACTTGGAAAGAGAGAGAAGGGGAGAAAGATAGATATGTTCCTCCCCATGAGTACCAAAAGCCAAATGATTCCAAGGGAGGTCGGTCGGAGGATATGCTTTCTCGTATCCGCAACAAAGTTGAGGGCTCAGACAATATTTTGAAAAAAATGAAAGAAGATGTGTCGACCCTTAGCCATATGGTTACCTCCTATTATGTCTCGATCAAACAGTTGGAGACCCAAATGGGTCAATCTCATCTCATCTAAATCTGAGACAGCAAGGGAGGTTGCCTAGTGACACTATGGCCAACCCCGAAAATAAGGTTTGAGCATGGACCTACATTGTGACGCGACGTCAACTAAGGCGCTGCTTCGGAGGCAACACAGGTTTTATTTGCATTCTTTTTAAGTTTGAGATAATGGTGTGTTGATTGTGCAGGTCAAAGTGTGGAATGTGTTTGAAAAGTGAAGGTTGGCGAGCTAGAAGTCTAGTCGGTAACTCACCGAAGAGGTCGGAGAGCCCGAATTAGACTGTTGTTGGACTCAAGACATTTTTAAATTGGAGTCTGTAAATCTCGGCGAGCCCAGGAGTAGATTGGTGAATCGCCGAGCAGGTCGGTGATCACAACTTTGTCCGCCGTTTAGACCCCCACATTAACTGGAGGTCCTGTCAAACTCTGCGAGGTAAGTGCCCACTCGGCGTGTCGCCAAGTGGGTCGGCAAGCAAAACTTATGTCGCCGAATGGGCGAGAACTAGAAGTTTTTTAAAGGCCAAAGGTTTAAACTTTCAATCTCTTTCACTTTCCCTCACTTTTAAACTTCCCAAACACACACCCGCACAATATTTTCTATAATTTTGCATTTTTATCTAGTATTAATCGTCAAGTTTGTGTTCGTAGTTGGATTCTTTACCGCCTAGCTTTTCAACTTGGTTAATCGGCATCTAAGGTTGGTTTTCTGAACACCGAATTCATTTTTAGCGATTTTTACTTTATGCAATGAATTTTATCTTAATGATGTGTGTTGGGCCTCTGTAACACCCCAAAAATCTAATGACCTAAGCTAGAGCCTATCATGTAGTCTAGTAGCCTAAAGAAGTTAAAACCCAGGGTTATAGTCGTAAAATAACTTCCCTAACCTACTACTAAGGTTTTAGTTTCTAAACATCAAGGCATGACCTCCCAAGGGTCCTTGAGAAGGACCAAGGAGCTGCCTAAAAGTTGTCATAAACCAACTTGACCCATGAGAGGGCCCCTATGAGTCGTGGGTTGACTCAGACCCCGTAGGTGGGGGTCGTGAGTCAACACTTGGTTTCTTCCTAGAACTCCCAAAATTTGCTAGCCTTAGTTCCATTCCACGAGGGTGCAGTACAGTCCATGGACCGACTCATGTCCCGTGGAATGGTCTGGTAAGTTGAGACTTAGTCTCCTCACCCTTACCTTGATCTTCCCCTCTCTGATCCAAATGACGAATGCACAGCACGAGGGGTAGCCCCACCTACGGTCCATAGGTGGGGGAGTCGTGAACGTGGTCTACAATGATGTTAAGGATCTCGGCCAAGAGGTATTTAAATTAGGTAAGTTCTATTTTAATTATTAAAAGGTAGGGATGGTTTAAATTAGTTATTTAGACATATATATAAGCATATATTAACTATTAAACTCTCTTTTTAACTCTCATAACTCACAAGGCCTAAACTCAAACCCACTTCCCTCTCAAAATATTCTCTCTCTCTAAACTCCATTGAAGAACAAAGAAGAAGGTCAAGATTATGGTTCAAGCTCCAAGATTTTAACTCCAATTTCATGGGAAAACATCAATTAAGGTATGTGAGACTTGATTCATGGAACACTCTTCTCCATGAAGCCCGTCAACTCTTGATTTCGAAATTGGTAACTTATTCAAAAACTAGGGTTTTTGTTCTAGCCATAGGTTCTTTCTAAAAACGATTTCATTATGTTAATTATCCTATATTATGGATGATTTGTTTTTTAATGGTTATTTTTATTGTAAAATTCCCCATCAGCCCATGAACAACCCCATGACCCCAATTTCATGAATTGTGATGGGTGTACTGATGCAAGATGATTACTATGAATTGTATCTATGTTAATTTAGCTATTGAACCTTTTATTATTCATGCTTAAATTAGAAATTTTAAGTGTGATTGTGAGACATGATTCATGACCCTTGGAAGGGTGAATAATTAGGGTTTATGTATGTTGATGCATATCTTATATGAAACTCATGATTCACCTATGTAGTAATGATTCTATGGCTATTGTGAATTGGTGGTAATTTATGCAAGATCCTCCTCCTCTATGCCCCTACATTTGAGTATGCATGAAAGGTCTATAATTTTTATAATGTTGTTGTGTTGATTGAAAGGCTATTATCATGAAACATCATGAACATGGTAGGGAAGGTTTACTCACACATTAATGATTCCAAGGTTGAAAGGACATTCTCACCTAATGAATCCATGATCTATAATGATATTGTACCGGATTCTTTGTTAAGTCACCCCTCTATAACCAACAAAAGTAAGTAAAGACTTAAAGGGAGTTAACCTTACCACCGAGTAGATAGGAATAAGAGATCGGAACCTTTTACCTTAGTTTAGTCTGGGTTCCTAGTAGCAATCTCCCTATACCATAACTATGTGCCCATATAAGTTCTTAGCTTGTGGATCCATGCATAAGCTAAACATGTTAGTTCTACCTTAGGCAAGTTGAACCCTTCTTTCCGGTGTGGGTTCATGACACCAGATTCCATGTAGCTCATATGGTCTATGTCGGTTAAGGCTATACTTCCCTACATGACAAGAACAAGATCCATGACATGATATGAACAATAATATGAACTAAGAACATAAACATGAGATATGTGGTATGATTACTTGAGGGGTCTTACTTAGTATGAGTGAGGGTATGGGACTTCACTTATGCATTGCACAAGTGTGCTTTGAGAGTGATTATGGTATGTTCTTGATAACATGATGCTTTATGCGTTAATGTATGCTCTGTATGAACATGAACCATGAATATGCATATGAACATGAACATGAGCTATGTCTATGACTTCTTAATAGGTTTAGCTTAGTAGGAGTTGGGGTACGAGACTTCACCTGTACATTGCCCAAGTAGACCTATTAGGGGGTTATGGTGTTGTTTACTTATGGAATGAATATATATATGAATCCATGTATGCATGATATGAGTTGATGTTAAGAATGACTTTCTTATTGTGAACTATGAACATGATGTTTTCTCCTTGTCTATGATTGTTGGCTTTGGATGAAGTTAAGGTAAGTTATGCATGGTTATGGTAGCCTAAGGTGACTTATGGTATGGTGTGACCCTATATTACTCTAAATGTGCATAATGGCTTTTAAGCTTGAAAAAGGAATGATTTCAACTAAATGTCCCTTTTTGCATGATTTAAGGATTTTTGTGCATGCTTCCATACTTAGTACAATTAATTGTGCTAACCCATTTTCTCTACATTTTCTTATAAGTGTAGGTTCTGGTCATTGAGGACATTATCTCCTTTTCATGTGAATCTTGGGTTGACTATTCCCTAAGCTTTCTGAGTCCTCAAGTTCGAGGATGGATTATCCATTTCTTACTTTCTATTGTACTTCTCATGTTGACACTTTTATTGATGTAAAGGGATAAGTCCCAAACTTTGTATTACTATGTTTTAGATGGTGTATGAGACAAAGTCTAGATTCCTATGATTTTCCTTTATGAAAAGTGAGGTTTGACTTTTATTGTAAAAGTTTTGAATTTTTTCGCATTATTTCTATGTCTTATGTTATGATGATGCTAGAGGCTAGAATAAGACCCCTTCAGTGACAAATACCTCGTGTTACGTCTAGGGGGTACTCCCAGGTTGTGAAAACCTTTCTTATTGTAATTGTATGCTTCTGGCTATTTTAAATTTGAATATGATGCCTATAATGCCTAAATTGTTAAATTCTTGAATTTTTTGTGTCTTAAAATTGTTTAAAATTATGGGGTTGTGCTTGCATATTGTTGGGTCTTGTCGGGTGAAGTCTAGGTAACCCGCATTTGTGCCAAATGACGTAATTTGCCCAATGATGAAGCGGTTGACGTCATTCTTAAGGGTAAAAGTCATCAAATGACCAAATTTGGCCAAACCGGGAGGAGTCTGAGTTTCCCGGGGGCATGGGGGTAACGGGATTGAGTTTAATTAGAGGAGTGCATGTTTTGATTTTGTTTTCGGGGGCTGCAGGGTCGAATTTGGAAGTTGGGGTTGAAAGTGGGTACGTTGGGTCGTTTGGCTAGCTGGGTCGAGATCGCCAAACCACTCGGCAGTTCGCCGAAGTTTCCCTTATAGCCATTAATTTCATGCTTAATTGTGAGCTGGGTTCTAAAACTTTCGGTGAGAAGTCTGAGTGCACTCGACGACTCGTTGAAGGTCTTTCTTCATCGCCCTTTTCTGCGCCCCTAATCCTTAAATGCACTGTAACTTTCGGCAGGTTAGTCCTTGCTCACCAAAAGGCCCTTCCCATCACTGACATGCCTTTTGTATGAGAAATTTTTTAGCCAATCCTTTCGGCGAGCCCGATCTGGCTCGCCAAAGTGATTCGGCGACTCGCCGATTGGTTCGGCAAGTCTGTCTGCAACTAATTTTCTGTGCTTTTGCTGGAATTGTTTCTAACTCTTCTTGATGTTTTGTAGATATGACTAGGACTAACCTTGACATGCCACCCCAAAAAAGAGAACGGGGTATTGTGATCAATGAAGGGGGAACAATTCCCCCTAAAAAGGGAAGGAAAGAGCCTCTAATTGGAGGCAAGAGCAACTGCAAGAGTGCTGCATCTGATGTTTGGGACCACAACTCCCATAGGGAAAGAGTGTTTGCTGACTCCCAGGCTACATTATCTGAGCCTGAGGATGATCAACCAATACAGTCTCGGAGGGGAGAAATCCGTGCTAGATCTCATCCTGACTCAGTTAGAGCCCCAGCAGCCTCTTCTCCGACAGATACAGTGTCAGCTCCGGCACCTCGTGTAGCCCTAGTGGCTCCAGTGGTCCCTCCTCCTAGGCTACTCAACAAACTAAAAGTCGATGGGTTGATGACTATTCTTGAAGAGAAGCTACTTTCGACATAGGGCTTAGAGGGAAAATACTCCGGGGTGAGGGAGATACTTCAGTACCATCGTTTTGGGCAGTTCACCAGGCCTCCGGGCCCATACATCCCTACATGGGTCTGGGAATTCTACTCCGCATATGGTGACCTGGTGCCTAAAAGCAAGAAGAAAGTTAATGAGTTCAGACCGGTGGGGTCCATTATGGTAAGGGGACAATAGTGCACTGTAGCTGTGATCACATCAACGCGGTACTTAACAGGGGGTCAGATTTTGACTACCCCAATTTGGCTACCACTACAACAACATAGGATGAGCTCAAGGGCTGGAAGGCTCCCGTCATCTTAGACACTACACCGAGGTGGATTGAGGCAGGAGTCTCGATCGAGAAGAGGGACTTGAGTGTAGCTGCACGAAATTGGTTTGGATTCATCAGTAACTCTATTATGCCCTCCCACAATGATTTTGTTCTTCGTCATCCTATGGCGTCCTACCTTGGGTCGATTATGTCTTAGAAGAGAATAAACATGGGACTTATTATTGAGCAACAGATGGCCATGAGGGCCAAACAGAGGCAGACCTCGTTAACATTCCCGGTATTGATCATAGAGTTATGTGTACGTGTTGGAGTGCCCTGGGATGATATGACAGATATTGAGGTTACCCCTTCTTCCTCCACTGACATTCGGTGTATTGAGGTAGAGTACACACAAGAGGAGGCCGACAGGAGAAGAGCAGCTCCGGTGGATACATCCCCGAAGGTGGACATTGATTCGATACCTATAGAGGCATCTTTGCCTACTCCGGCCTCCTGGTGCTTCTACCTCTTCCCAGCCCACCAAGATTACTCAGGCTATGATCCTGAACATGGGGCACTTAGCCTATTCGGTTGATGTGAGGGCTACTCGATTAGAGGCTATTGTGCCATGTATGACACAACAACTGATAAATTGAAGGCAGAGACCGACGAGGAGCAGATTGAGGTGAGAGAGGAGAGCATTTATGGAGACCTTCCAGATCTGAAGGAATCTATTATATAGTCGGTGATTCATACATCGTTGATAGAGATGTCCAGGGCAGGCCCTAGTGGAGCTAGTATTGCTTCTGAGTTGACTCCGGGTGCTGAGACCGGGTTCAGAGCACTACACCAGGCATTGATGCCCCGACAGATGGAGCGACTGTGTAGAGATAATTCCTCTTTACCTCCCTCTATGTCTTATCTTTTTATTGACTTTTTGGTTATTTTCCTTGCATTTGAGGACAAATAGCTTTTGTATTGTGGTGGGGTGAGGCGCACCTTCTGTGATTATGGTTCTGTTTATATATTTGGGTTTTGTGCTATTAATTGTGCTTTGGCACTATTTTCTGGATGTTTGAGCTTGTGGCTCCTTATTTTGAATGTAAATGATTTTTTCTTTTTGATCCTTTTTGAAAAATTTGTGCCACCTCTCGATAGTGTTTGAATGTGGTTTTTCCCTTGCAAATTTGAGTATCGGTCTAGATCAATACTGATGACCTGGATAGTGCTCATAATCAAACAAAAATGAATGTGTGGCTACGATGAGGCCAAATGAAGTTGCATAAGCAATATGTGAACTTTTTGCATATCGTTGTGACTAGCTAATTATAAAATTGATTATCTTGTGACGAACATTGCACACTAGCAAAAGTTTGAAGTCTTGTTTGACATTGGTGTCAATGCCTTGTGTGATGACCTTACCGTGAACCATGTGTATTGACAGCTAGAATTTACCCTGTTGGTCTGGTTGACTAAGTGATGTAATCTCTTGAAATGATCTTAGGCAACTTTAAAGAGTAAAACAGTTTGAGATCCCTTTCCTTGTAGGAAACTTGATGAAATTGTGACCTTTCTTTATCCATTACCCATAATCCACATGATTTGTGATTTCCTTGAATAGCCAACTTAGGCCAAAAGCCTAAGTTGGGGGTGTCGTGAAAAGAGAAGGTAAATTAAGAAATGCAAAGAAGTCCCTTTTAACCCATGGTTTTGAAAAAGATGGAACCCCTCCATACAAAAAAAAAAAAAAAAAAAGAAGAATGAAAAAGTTATGGAATAAAGTTGTGAAAATGCAAAAAAGAAATGGGGTGTCCAACAGACCATGGAAAGTGAATAATGGTGTAACTTTTGAGCATGAATAAGAATGATGAAGTAAAGGGAAGAAAGTTTTATCACACCATATTTCATGTGGATAGCAGCCACTGAGCCTAGATGACTATACATTTGCAGTCAGCCCTATTACAAGCCTTGTAAAGACCTTTTTGATTTTGAGTGAGCTAAAACAATTCTTGGTTGGAAAATAAGGGCAAACCTATAGGTGAAATAATGCATTGTGTTCATCTTTGTGAGTGTGAGTGATTTATTTTATTCTGAAACTATAAATTGTTGAGCCACTGTGTGTGAATATGGAATCATTCTTTGTGTGAGGGCATTTGAGTACGTTTGTTGAGCTTGAACTTTCATTTGAAGCAAGTATTGTGAACTTAAGAATCTTTGATAATGGTAAGTCGCAACGTGAATCTTTGAGTGCACAATTGATCCTTGCATGAGTCATTTGTATCCATTAATGATTAAGTCTTGTGTAGCACTGTTTGAGACATCCTTTTTGAACTGCTGAACTTGAGTTGTACTTGAGGATAAGCAAAAGTTTAAGTTGAGGTGTTGATGAGTCCACGATTTGGAATCATTTAGGGCTTTATTTGGATAGATTTAGTGTCCTCAAATGCTTATTTTGTGCCAATAATTGATGTAAAATCCTTGATTTCCAGGTATTTGGATTGAGGAACAAAGCATGGACACTAACGGGCAAAAAGGAACAAGGCAACAGAAGGAACGAAGAAACGAAGGAATGTTGATCGCCTAACCCATTGGGCAAGTCACCTAATCCATTGGACGAGTCACCAAATGGAAATTATCTCGCCCAAAGTTCCAATATGCCAAGCCCTGAAGGCAAAAATCAAGTCAACAATAGAAAGTAGCAGTCGGCGTGTCGCCGAGTGATTTCGCGGTGCAGTGTTGGATCGCCCAAAGTTGCAAAACTTGAGGATGCTGAAGGCCAAAGCAAAAAGGCGATGGAACTGACCAAAGGGTGAATCGCCAAGTTGATCGGCGATCCCGACTTACTGCGCCGAAAGGTCCTTCGCAGCTCATTTTTGGCGACTATAAATCCGTTTTTGAACATTTAGCTTAGTATGAGTGATCATTTTAGAGTTTTCATAATAGGAATTTTTATCAGTTTTGGATTGAGAACTCTGAGTTTGGAGACAAACTTTTCCTTAGCTTTGAAGAATTGGAGTTTTCCATTTTTGAGAAATTGGAAGTGGGTCTTTGAGATTCTTCAATTTTGTCCTTTGTAAAGACGAAATTAGTCTTACCCAGTTGATGGAAACACCATTGGGTAACGATTTTTTTCTTTTTATTATGTCTAGCTAAAACCCCAATTCTTGGGGTGTGATTATGGGATGATTTAGCTTATGGGTATTGTTAATTAATAGTTTAAATATTGTTTAGAAGTGATTTCAATAAGTAATTGTGGTTTAATTTAAAGGGTTGTAGTTTCAAATGCAACTCTACCTTCGTGTTTTTGACTTGCTCGAGAGAGAGGTTTTAAAACTAAGATTACTGAATTGATGGTCTGTGGGTATTGGGTTGTCATGGGAATAGCTCGAGAGAGTAAATCCGAAATCCTTTTCCACAAATTATGCTCGAGAGAGTGAATGGACTAAAGTGTAAGTTGTTCTTAATTGCTGCTTGTTGGTGTTCGAGAGAAACCAACTTGATTCGGGGTAAATATGTTCGAGAAAAAGTTTATCCCCACTAAAGTCTAGCTTATTTACATATTTACAACTATTAATATAAACTGCAATTACCCATTTGTTTAGCTTAGCCTATAATCCAATCACATCCCAAGAACCTGTCACATTATTGTTAAATTCTTGTTATAGCCTGTTGTTGTAGCTGATAATTACAATCAAAACCCCCTGTTATTTGACACTTGTGTCACCCTTTAATTTGAATTATGCTTTTATTCGTAAATGTCTATTCCTATGATTGACTTGAACATATTCGTACTTTGCTATTGAATCTTAAACACATACCACTCCCTGTGGGATTCGACCCCAACTCATTTAGTTGGGTTATATTACTAACTAACGATCATTGACGCTTAGAATTGGATGAAGTGTCTTTGAAACATTATTAATTAGTACTCGGTGATTTGCCAAATTTGAAAGGATGACTCAAACGAGTTCCATGATTGTGGTTCGAACACCTCAAGCCTAGAGCATGAAAAGGTGAGCTGAAACACAAGTTGTGATTCACCAAAAGAGCTTGGCGAGCTCGACTAATGTTGCCGAATGAGATGCGCACTGGGTTTTGAGCCAAATTTTGGGAAACTATAAATAGCACAAATGAGAGAGAAATTAGAGAGTTCTGAACTTTTTGAAGAGTGAGTAATATTTTATGTTTTGAGAGAGAACATTCAACCTTTGTGAAGAACACTTTCTATCCTTTGGGGTTTTAACCTTTACTCTTGAATTTAATAGATTGAAGTTGAATACAAAGTGTATTTACTTGTAATTTCTTAATTTCATATTACCCATGGCTACTTTTATGGAAGGTATATTTTCTTTCCTTTTTGTGATGGTTGGCTAAAACCCCAAGATCTAGGGGTGCATTGGGTTAATTTATGGGTTAAAGTTGCAAACTTAGTTCCTACTTCGGATCTCCGGTTGATGCTCGAAAGAGATTGATTGGAATGGGTAATTACTCCAACACTAGTATTTTTTTTGATTTGATGTTTGTAATTTGTTTGAAAATAGAGGTTATGGGTCGGATATATTTACTCTATTTCTGTATCGAAAGAGAGAATAGAGTAAGGTATTGAGTTTTTTAGGTTTGTAATTTAGATGAGACTGAAAGGAGATTCTATGAATAGATTCTTTGAGATCGAAAGATGATTTGCGTCACTGAAGATGACCTACAATATTCTTTAATGTTCATCACTATAGAGTAACACAATTACCTCTATGTGACATCGCTTTCCAATCCTCGCACCCCTAGATTGCTTGTTAACTCGTAAATTCTCTGAAATTTTTATTCAACTGTGACAATTGATAACCAAATCTTTTTATTAAATTGGTGGAATCACCCACCCACTTGTTCTTACTATTATAAAATGAGCAATTATACAATTCAAATTTCTTGATAGGAATTCTATACGATATACCAATCCATGTTAAATTCGACCCTGACTCTTCATTTTGTTTTTATTGACTACGACCACTGTCCCTTTTAATTGGTTTTAAGGATGACACATGAGCGTTATAAAAAATGGGGCCGTTATCGGGGAATGGTGGTTGAGAATTCTCATTGAGAAATTAGATTTTAAATTTGTTTAGTTGTAGTAGATTCTTGTTTTGTGGTGTTTTTAGTTGATTTTCACGTCTTATATAATGAGTGGCCATGGTAGTGACATCGATAATCACTATTGTCAAAACGACACCATGGATAATTTGAATGATATGGATATTGTAAAACCCCTTAATATTAAAACCGATATTTGCATTTCGATACACCATTCCTTAATTACTTCAGTAATTTAAGGGATTGTATTGGGGTATTTACGTAATATACTAATTAGAATTACATATAACTTGAAAGGGAGGTTAGGTATATAAATAAAGGTATATATGTATACATGTTGGGCAGCAAACCTTTTTACTTTGGGTAGCCAACTCTTATAACATCACTTTTATAACATATATTTTTACACATCCTATAAGAATTCGTGTTCCTTAACTCTATGAAACCTTGAGAACTTTCTCTAGCCATATTACTCACAAAATCACAAGAAAACCTTTTGCTGTATAATCGAAATCTGTTTTGGAGCTGACTAGTGTTTAGTACTTTTAGAATCTGTGAAAATTGAAATCGAAACCTACATCTCTTGTGTTTATGTGAAAATCTAATTTTTTTGTTATAGATTCGAAATATGGGACGCAATATAGGACAAGTTATGTCCAGATTTACGATTTAGAAATCATGTATGTTCAACGGTTAGTGTTTTGATTATATATGTTTTTACAAAAAGTATTTTGAGATGATTCTAGATTATTCACAACCTTAAGAGATATAAATACGTCTTTCATGAAGGATATAATGTCAATTTTTGCCGTTTTCCTCTTCAAAACTACGTTGCGACATGAGGTACCAGGTTGGACAGATTCAGTGTTTTGGGAGCATAGTTGTATTTGTACATGCTAGGCTTACTTGTGATGATGATCCTGTTTTACATCAACATTATTGAGCTAATAGAAGCTAAAGAAGTTATTTAATTGTATTTTTAAGGTTATATATACTCATGTACAAGTTGAGGACCTTGATACATTGGTTGGTCTTCGGTTTGAACTCTTGAAGTTTTCTTGGACTGTTTCTATACAAAAACCCGAGGTTTGTGTATAAACTTTTAATTGTACTCTTGTTATCTTCTTGTATATTTGAATGATTATCTTGATACATTGGTTACTTCTTGTCACGTTATATTGTCGTATTGGTATTCTCTGAGACTTTCAAGACACTTGTGTAACTCGCCCACTTGTATGGATTGCTTGATCACCTGGCATTCTTGTTGAGACTTTGTCCTTCCTGTGGATTTTATTTTTTCACTATTAGCATGCCTCTTGATTTGGATCATTTTCCATCTTGACTCTGGATTTTTTGTTCGTCTTAAGTATGGAAGCGGTCCATTTTAAGTATAAACTAGGAATCCATTTTTAATATGGTTCTTGATTCTCTTGATTATTCAGCTTTGCCCTTTTTGATACAGGACTTCGGTCCATTTTAAATCAAATGCTACAGCTGAATCTAACTATATCTGAAAATAGCCTCTAATTGAATAGAAGTATTGGGACATGCCCCCAACTAAATCTACCAAAAACTGAAACTAAGACTATAAGCAAAGGAAACATGTATGTCGTCCTCAGAGAATGAGGACTCACCACTGAGCTGAAGATCGGCAACCGATCTATGCATTATCTAGAAGCTGAGAACCTAAACCTACATAACGAGAAGATATAGCGCAGAGCATGCGTCAGTAGTTGAAAGGTACTGAGCATGCAAGATAGAATGAAGCTGAAAAATAAGCATAACTGAAGCAAAGCATATATCTGAGCAATAATAAGAGATAAGCATGATACTATAATGAGAATACTGAAAATGAACTAATTAACTGAAGGCAATGACCAAGTTTATAACATGCTGAGACTGAAATCTGACTGTAACTGATAACATGGCAATGCAATAGAATCTGTAAAGGAGCTGGTAATCACCGACATAAAACCACAAGAGCTAAATATGGAGTCCGATGTATACACCCTATCGAGAGGAGCCAATATACCCTACAAAAGGTATAGAGGCATAACTGGCGTGATCACTAAAATGTAATGCCCACAGAGGGGACTTATAAACCTATGGGGGCACGTAGTTTTGGAACTATTCAGGTATGCTAAACCCTAGTCTACTCAGTCTATGTCTACTCCCAATTATATTGTATATAAGTAATATTATGTCTGAAATGCTAAAGTACTCTGACATACAAACTCTGAGAATGCAATAATTATAACTAATAATGTGACATTCATAAACTGAAGCATGTACAGTTGAAATAACTTACCTAGCATGTGTGATTCATGAACTATAGGAACTACATAGCTAGGGTTCTGAATATCATACAAGGAAGTAAACAACAACATGATAATCTGATTTGGATTATTCTAACATCTAAAACTCAACAATTTCTAACATTCAAGAAACCCTATGTCTAGATAATATTAAGGGAATCAAGATTCCGAGTGCAATCTAGGGACCTAATGGGTAAAAGGAACCCACTAGTGAAATCCCACATACTTCGTGACAAATTTCACTGAGAAATCTTTCGATTTCGGGGTTGGAACTGATGAAAACTCGTTGCTTTCTTGAACTAGTGTTCCTCGACTTTCTCCTCTATTTTGCTCTAATTTGATGATTTTTTGGTAAATAATTGATTAGGTTAGGTTCTAATTAGTTTACTAGGCTAAAACTGACCAAAACTACGTAGTTTAGGGGTTAAACGATATAGTGTAGAGGTCCAATGCATAAGGAAAACACCAAACGACCACTGACTAAAAATCTGCTAAAGCTGCCGACGGGACTAATCGACGGCCCCGTGGACTGATCCACGATACTTATTGTAAGCCCCTCGATCGACATCAAAGGATGGATTATGAGGGGTCATGGGGTCTCGACCTATGGACTGATCGATGGTCCGTGGACTGATCCACTATCTGTCATGGCAGTCCATCGATCGACTTTAGAGGATGAGTGTTGGGCATCCTAAGGGTCTCGACCTACGGATTGATCGATAGTCCACGAACTGATCAACGATCCATCGTGTCAGTCCGTCGATCGACTTCAGAGACCAGGTGCGTAGGCCTCGATCCATGGACTAGGACCAAGATATGTGTTCTGACCTACGGTCTGTGGGTCATGCCTTCAAGGAACTTTTGGGCTGATTCTGGGGAGGGTTGCAGGTGGCCATCCACTGACCACCAAGACAGACCATAGGTCACCCTACGGTATGTGGGTTGCACCTGCAACTTCTGGAAATCAACTAGTTTGGTATGTTTACGGATATGGGGTGCTACATTATCTCCCCCTTGGGAACATTCATCCTCCAATGAAGTCTAAACTATTTAGATAGGGAGGGAAAGAGCTACAAACCCTACCACTATTTACTAAAAACTGATTTCAGACAAAACTAGGTTCCAAAGACATGGAAATACACTAAAAATGCACGTACAAACTGAAGGAACATGATACTAAGACTGAATCTGCACATGAATGACTGAAAAACTGAAGAGGAACTATTACCTCAACCTGGAATGGAATTAGAAGGAAAGAGATGAGGATACTTGGCTTTCGTGGCTGCTACTTCTTCCCAAGTAGCTCCCTCTATGGACTGACTCGTCCATAAAACATTAACTGAAGCAACTTCTTTGTTTCTCAACCTTCGAACCTGACGATCAAGGATTTCAACTGGTACCTCCTCATAAGTGAGGCTATCCTTCACAACCACACTTTCTAAAGGTACTATAGATACTGGATCACCAACACACTTCTTTGATAATGAAATGTAAAAAAACCTAATGCACTGCATCTAGTTCTGCTAGCAACTCTAACTCATAATCTACTTTACCCACTCTTTTCAATATCTTTTAAGGGCCTACATATCTAGGACTAAGCTTCCGTTTCTTACAAAATCTCATCACCTCCTTCATAGGTGATACTTTTAGCAAAACCCAATCATCAACTTGTAACTCTAATTTCCTTTCCTTACATCTGCATAGGACTTCTGGCGAATCTAGGCTGTCTTAAGTCTATCTCTAATGAGTTTCACTTTGTCCATAACATCATGAACTGAATCTGACTTATCAAGGGTGCTTCACCTACTTCAAACCAACCAACTGGAGATCTATATTTACGCCCATACAATGCCTCATAAGGGGTCAACTGAATGTTGGAATTGTAAATACTATTGTAGGAAAACTCTACAAGAGGAAGGTGATCATCCCAACTACCCTTGAAATCGATCATGTAAGCTCTCAACATGTCCTCTAAGGTCTGCATGGTACGCTCTGCCTTACCATCTGTCACTGGATGAAATGTTGTGCTAAGATACTTAAGTACCAAGACCTTTCTAAATGACTTCCAGAAATGAGAGGTAAACTAAGGACCTTTATCTGATATGATAGATAAAGGAACTCCATGCAACATGACTATCTCACTAATGTAAAGCTTGGAGTAGTCCTCTGCCGAATTTGTAGTCTTAACAGCCAAAAAGCATACACACTTAGTGACTCTATGAACTATCACCCAAATGGAGTCATGTTGTCTATGAGTAAGAGGTAAACCTGTAATGAAGTCCATGTTGATCACTTCCCACTTCTAAGTAGGAATGTTGATCTCTTGGGTCATACCTCCTGGTTTCTAATGTTCTACCTTAACTTGCTGGCAATTACGGCACTTAGGCACAAAATCCGCTATATCCCTCTTCATACCATTCCACCAAAAGACTTCCTGCAAATCATGATAACTCTTAGTGGAACCTAGATGAATAGAATATCTAGAATTATGGGCTTCTGCAAGAATCTGTTGTCTCAACTTACACACATTAGCAACACATAAACAACCGTGATAGCGAAGCACACTATCTCCCCCTTGGGAGAAAATCTCAACTCTCTGTTGATCGACCGCACCCTTTAGTTCAAGCAATATCGTAACACTCTCTTGCTTTTCCTTAACCTCCACTACCAATGAAGATTCTACCCCATTCTAAATTGTTACACCTCCATCTGATATGCTCATAAGACAAACTCCTAAGCGAGAAAGTCTACGAACATTCTTCGCTAGTTCCTTTCTTTCTTCCTCAACATGTGCTACACTACCCATAGATAGTCTACTAACAACATCTACTACTACATTGTCCTTACCAAGATGGTAATGCACACTTATATCATAATCCTTTAGGAACTCAAGCCATCTCCTCTGACAAAGATTCAACTCTTTCTATGTGAACACATATTGAAGGCTCTTATGGTCTGTGAACACATCTACGTAAACACCATACAAGTAATGTTTCAAAATCTTAAGTGCAAACACCATTGTTGCAAGCTCGAGGTCATGAGTTGGATAGTTCTTCTCATGCACCTTAAGTTGTCTAGAAGCATAAGTTATAACCTACCTCACTTCATCAACACACAACCAAGGCCGACTCTGGATGCATCATAATATATAACATAACCGTCTAAACCCTCTGGTAGAGTCAAAACGGGAGTTGCAGTCAACCTAGTTTTCAGTTTTGTGAAGCTTTTCTCACAATCATCTGACTGCTGAAACTTAACCTTTTACTGAGTCAACTTAGTCAATGGGAAGGCTGTGGATTAAAATCCTTCCACAAACCTTCTGTAATAACCTTCTAGACAAAAGAAACTTCTGATATCTATAGGAGAGGTAGGTCTAGGCCATTGTTTCACTACTTCTATTTTCTGAGAATCCACTTGGGTCCCTTCACTAGACACAATATGCAAGAGAAAAGCAACGGAATGCTATCAAAACTCACATTTGCTGAACTTAGCGACTAACTGGCGATCATTGAGAGTTTATAGGACAACCCTCAAATAATTCAGATGTCGTTCCTCATTCCTAGAGTAAATGAGGATATCATCAATAAAGACGAAAACGAACAAGTCCAAAAATTGCTTAAACACTCTATTCATCAAATCCATGAAAGCTACAGGAGCATTGGTTAGTCCAAATGACATAACTACAAATTCATAATGACCATACCGAGTTATGGAGACTGTGTTTGGGATGTCACTATCTCTAACTCTAGGCTGATGATAACCGGATTAGAGGTCTATCTTCCAGAAATAACTATCACATTGAATTTAGTCAAACAAGTTATAAATATTAGGGATAGGGTACTTATTATTGATTATGACTTTGTTCAGTTGCCTATAGTCAATGTAGATTCTGAGATAACCATCTTTCTTTTTCATTAACAACACGGGTGCACCCAATGGGGAAATATTGGGTCCGATGAAACCCGTATCTAGAAGGTCTTTCAACTGCTCATTTAATTCCTTAAGCTCATCTTGAGCCATTCCGTAAGGAAGAATAGAAATAGGTTGGGTAACTGGAAGGAGATCAATTCCAAAGTTGATTTCGTTTTCGGGAGGAACTTCAGAAAGATCTTCTAGAGACACTTCTGGGAACTCATTAACTACTGGAACTGACTCAAGAGTTTGGGTTTCAGAGCTTGAATCCTTAACTCGAACGAGATGATTGAGATAACCCGTATAGATCATCATTCTAGCCTTAATATTAGAAATGAATTGACCCATAGGTGCTAAGCTACTGCCCTTCCATTCTATGGTTCATCTAGAAACTGAAAACGACCAATCCTAGTTCTACAATCGACTTAGGCATAATAGGAATGTAGCCAATCAATGCCTAGAATGGTATCAAAGTCTACCATTTCTAACTCTACAATTTCTGCTGAAGTGACTTTCTGGGAGATTGTGACAGGGCAATTTCTGTATATCCGTCTAGCTATAATTGGGTCACCGATTGGAGTAGAGACTGAGAAGGGTTCTGAGAGAGGTTTTATACTAACATTGAAGTTGACTGCTATATAAGGAGTTACAAAGGAAAAAGTATCCCCTGGGTCTAACAATGCATAAACATATAAGTTCAAAACTCGTAACGTACCAGTGACTACATCAGGAGAATCTTCCTGATCATGGCGAGCCTGAAGAGCATACAACCTTTTTGGCGCTGTCCGCCACCTGTACCAGATGAGTTACCCTACTGAGTCGGGCGACCTGCTGGTGCTGCTGAAGTTGTTGACTAAGCTCTATTATTATTCCCCATTGACCCTGTTTAGCACAAGGACAATTTCTCGTCTTGTGACTAGGCTGACCACACCCAAAGCATCCTTCTTTTTCTGCAAGACACTCGCAAGGATGGTTCTTACCACACTTTGGAAAAGTTGGGTAGGCTTCGGTGCCTAAAATACACCCCTGAGACTTAGAGACTGATGCCCTACCTTTCTGATCCTGTCGGAAATTGAAAGATGGGACACTAGCTGATGAAGGTGTTGGAGCTGAAAACTTTTGCAAAACTGCGAGGGATTTCCACCACCCGATTTCGGTTGAGAATACTCATAATTTCCTGTTCTAGCCTTCTTATTATCCTTAGCATGTTCCCTAAGCTTATTTCCCTCAGCCTGCTGAGCATGAGTCATGAGCCTAGAGATGTTCATATTTTCCAGCAACATAGCATTCCTACATTCTTTTTTTCACTAAGTCGAATACCTAATAAAGAAACTTGTTCCTTTGAGCCCTGGAATCAGCAACCATGTGAGAACCATACCTGAAGAGTTGGGTGAACTTGAGTCCATACTCTTGGACAGTCATGTTACCTTGCCTCAAATTCAGAAACTCCTGAGCTTTTGCCTCACTCAACTCTCTTGGGAGAACCTGTCCAGAAAAGTCTCACTAAAGCATTCCCAAGTGATAGGAGTTGCATTTGTACCCCCTATTCTCTTTCCATTGAATATACCAGATGTGAGCTACATCCTTAAGCTGATAGGATGCCAACTCTACCCTAACATTACCAGTCACTTGCATCACTCCAAAGATCTTTTTTACCTCATCTATGATGTTTTGGGGATCCACACCAATCTGCAATCCTAAGAACTCAGGCACATTTATCCTATCAAAATCACGAACCCTGGTTGCCACTGATCCACCACTATCATTTGCAGGAACCGAAACCTGTTGGTTGTTTTGGTTAGTCACACTTTGATCCAAAAGCTTAATGGAATTCTGAAACATAGCATTTGAAAGTTCCTAATCCGGGACTGGAGGAGCTGCATTAGCATTTCAGGCATTCACAATCCTTCTATAAGCTCTACGAGGACGCAAGATCTGAAAGCACAGAACGTCGAGTTAGAAACGAGGAATTAGATCATACCTTACACACGATAAGAGTAACAAGAAAATAATGTTTTCCTAAAACACTTTGCAGACTGCTTCTCATTAAATGTGGTTCACTTTACACCCAAGAAAAGGACTCTACTTAGTGTGGCTTTTTAGACATCCTAGAACTCTTAAACCAAGTGCTGTGATATCAAGTTTGCCGTCCTACGAAGCAACCCCTTGACACGGACATCGAACCTAGGATCACGAGTGACTCCAATCTAACCCTTATTGCATATCAAGAGCGTAATAAATTAACTGAAGTAAATAAATATAGTACAAAAGCTAAATTATTATGTAAACTGAAATGATGTGGAATACCCATAAATTATCCGAATATATTAAAACTAAGAGTTTAACACTACCTAAAAAGTCAAACTCAAATGTTAAAGTTGAATCTAACTATGTCTGGAAAAAGCCTCTAACTGACTAGAAGTGCTGGGACATGCCCCAGCTAAATCTAGCAAACACTGAAACCAAGACTAAAATCTAAGAAAACATGTATGTTTTCCTCGCAAAATGAGGACTCACCACATATACTGCTGAGCTGAAGATCGAGAACCAAACTATGAGTTATCTGGAAGCTAAGATCCTAAACCTACATCACGAGAAGATGTAGCGAAGAGTATGCATCAGTACTTGAAAGGTACTGAGCATGCAGGATGGAATATGAAGATAAACAATAAACATAACTGAACCAAAGCATATATCTGAGCAATGATAAGAGATAAGCATGATACTATACTGAGAATATTGAACATGAATTAACTGAAGGCAATGACCAAGTTAATAACATGCCGAGACTGAAATCTGACTGTAACATGGTTAATGTAATAGAATTTGACTGTATGGGAGCTGCTAATAACCGACATAAAACCACATGACCCAAGTGTGGAGTCCGATGTATACGCCCATCGAGAGGAAAAAATATACCCTTCTAGAGGGATAAAAGCATGATTGGCGAGATCATTGAAATACAATCCCCACAAAGGGGACTTATAAACCTACTAGAACACATAGTTCTTGGACTATTCGAGTATGTTGAACCCTAGTCCACTCGGTCTAAGCTTACTCCCAATTATAATGTATATAAGCAATATGATGACTAAAATTCTAAAGTACTGGATAACTCAATTACTAACATGCAAACTCTGAGAATGCAACAATTATAACTGATAATGTGACATTTGTAAACTGAAGCGTGTATATTAGAAATAACTGACCTAGCATGTGTAATTCATGAAATATAGGAACTACATAGCTAGGGTTCTAAATATCAAACAAGGAACTAAGAAACAATATGATAATCTGATTTGATCATTCTAACAGCTAAAAGCCAACAATTTCTAAAATTCAAGAAACCCTAGGTCTAGATAATATTAAGGGGATCAAGATTCTGATTGAAATCTATGGACCTAATGGGTGAAAGGAACCACTAGTGAAATCCCACATACCTGGTGACGAAATTCACTGAGAAATCTTTCGATTTCTGGGCTGGAACTGATGAAAACTTATTGCATTCTTAAACTAGGGATGCTCGACTCTCCTCTATTTTGCTCTATGTTGATGATTTTTTTGTGAATAATTGATTAGGTTGGCTTTTTATTAGTTTACTAGGTTAAAACTGACCAAATCTTCGTAGTTTAGGGGTTAAACGACGTAGTTTAGGGGTCCAACGCATAAGAAAAAGACCAAACGACCCCTGACTTAAAATCTGTTGAAGCCACTGATGGGACTGATCAACGGTCTGTGGACTGATCCACGATCTGTCATGTCAGTCCATCAATCGACTTCAAAGGATGGGTTCTAGGGGGTCCTAAGGGTCTCAACCTATAGACTGATCGACGGTTCGTGAACTGGTCCATGATCTGTCCTATTAGTCCATCGATCGACTCTAGAGGCTAGGTTCTAAGGCCTCGATCTTCAGACCTAGACCACGGTCTGTAGTCTGACCTACGGTCCGTGTGTCCGGCCATGGGTCATGCCTTCGAGGAATTTTTGGACTGATTCTTGGGAGGGTTGTAGGTGGCCTTCCATGGACCACAAGGACTGACTGTGCATCACCTTACAGTCACATTATGGATGATCACATTTGCATATAGGCATCTATATTTTTTATAAATCTTGGAACTTGTACATGGTATATGGGTTGTACATTTATATGAAATTTTGAAGGTTAATTTGATCATGTCACCATGGGTTGTAAAATAAGTATGACTACATGTTTTACTGTTTTAGGGTGTGTAAACCCAAGGTTTGTAATGTATTAAATTTAAAGTTTATTTTGAAGGTTTGTATGAAGCATGAACCAATTAAACTTTGGTACACCGAAGTTAGTAATGATTTATAACGTGTCTGGTAGTAGTATAGATAATACATGAAATTCTCTTAGTGTATTTGTTTAAATTATTTTTAAATATTCTTCCTCCATAAATTGGGACTCTTGTCTTGTTTAAATTTGAGATCAACAAATTTCTAAATGACAAGCCTTTATACCTTTCACTAGTTATTTTGGGCTAAATTCCTCTATTGAATTATAATTTATATATCTTAGATTAATCCCTTTTAAATGTGCAAGTATTATATTAGCTTTCATTTTAAGTAGTAGCATCCTTCTGAGAGGGTTGCTACCGATATGAATATTGTTCAAACAATGGGAGCCATCCGGATACCTCCCACAATCAGGAGGGTATGTATTTTCACATAATTAGAACAAGGCAAAATGGTCTGGTGGACCCTTGTACTTCTATGTGTTTGTATTGTGAACCCTTCTACTTGTTCCTTTGTCATCTGAACCCCTGAACTCATTAAAATGCAATATTTTAAACACGTTTTTTACCACTCAACTGTGTGTGTATCACAAACGCCTGCCACGTAATTTTAAAAATAATTATAAAATGACACGTATGATTATAAAATGACACATGTATATATGGTCACTCCATGTCATTTTTCCTTTTATTATATTTGATTAATATACCTACACTTTCTCATTCCAATTTTTATTTTTCTTTGCCATTGCCATCTGCATCTCCATCCCCACAATCTCATTTCAACTTTTTCTTATCTTCCTTACCCTTTTCCTTTTTCCAACCTCTTCTACTCTTTCCATTGAAGTAAAAAATGTTGGCACGATTTTTGGTTGTTCACAATCTCGTTGGAGTTCGGATTTGATTTTGGGTTATGTTGAATTGGGGTTTTGGTGGTGACCGATGGCGCTAAGGAAAAGTGGGGGTCTATTGGGTGGTCTGATTGTTTCTAGTTGTTCACAACTGGCGGCGTTGTGAAAGTCGAGACTTATTGGCGGAGTTAGTTTGGGGTTTTTGTTGTTGTTGGTTCTCATTTATAGTTGTTGGTTGAAGCTTGTCGGAAATGGTGAGAACGAAGGTAGTTTGGTCGGTGAAGGTGAGGAGGACGAGAAGAAGGCAATAAGTTTGGGTTTGGTTTGGAACTGAAACAAGGGGTCAATGTCAAAAATTATTTGAGTTTTTTTGTTTGATTTTCAACTTATCTAGGTAGGTTTTCCAATTTATTTTCGAATTTATTTGTTGTTTAGTTTGGATTTGATCTCTATTTGTGTCTTTGTTTGGTTTTGGGGTTTTAATCAATTACATTGACTTTGTTGAAATTCTTTGGGGATTTTGCATTTTTGTGCCTAATGTTAGTGTAAGATATTTCGGTAGTAGTGTTATGCCTTCCATGGTGTTTTTCATAGAAAAAGA